>NW_006540742.1:13537-26706 GCF_000186305.1 Python bivittatus
ATGAACACGAATCATTGTGTATTTAACTCAAATTTAGCTACAATAGGCTCTGTTCTTAACTATGAGTCATCTGTAACCCAGGCATTCTTAACCCAGGGACTATTGTAATGTAATAAAGGATGTGTTCACACAAAACCTAAACCAGAAAGATGCAACTCAAATGTTGGCTTAAACAAGACAAGTGAACTCATCCATATTCTGCCTACGTTTAGGTCTATTCTCTTTCCCAGGCTGAGGCTTCATGTGGTTTGTTTGGGGTGGGCTTAGCCAGTTTGGGAAACTCAGGCACTATGTTTAAACCATGGTTACATCTTGACACAAACCAATTCCACCAATTATGGTTTATTCAGTTAATGATTAAACAAACCACAATCTAGCATTCTGTGTGACCTCAAGCCTTACATTTGGAAAGGGAGGTTTAATTTAAAAAAGAAGAAAGTGAGTTGGATATTATCCAGCAGGAGGAAAACAACTCTAACCTAGAGAGGAAGAGCAAGCAGACTAAGATAAACAAAAAAAAAACTTCAAATCCTTTTCATTTCAGGAGCCCACTGCACCGATACTGCTTGGAGGAAGGTTTAAAATTTTATATTTAGTTAAGGCAACGCCACTTGCGGCAAAATCGGGGTTGACCATTCCACGTACCTACTTCTATGGGGACTTGGATTTCCATCATTTGCCCAAGTATCATCCCTGTTAGGGGGTGACAGTGCACCATATTGGAAGCACCTGGCTGGCCAAAGGCTTTTTCAGTGACTTACGCACAGCCGCTAAATCAGGGCAAGCATCTTTCGGGGCTGCTGTGTCTGCAGTGAAACTATCCGCCATCGCGTCCCCAAAGGAGGAGAAGGGAGGGAAAGGAAAGGACTGAGAACCTATGGGTAGCTTACCCCGCAAAGCCCGGTGCAAATCCGGTGAAAGGAGCGTCTCGCCTCGATACCTCAAGAGCTGAACCAGGAACCTTGATTTGCAAGCAATAGGAACCGCCCGCTCAGTAAAACCGAAAGTCCCGCGAAACGCGGCTCAGCCCTCAGCCTGCCTTTTAGAGGCGCCCCACCCTGCCCCTATTGAATTACAACTCCCGAGAGCCTCTGCGCCGCGGCTCTGCCTTTAGTCTGTCCCTCCGTCACCCGCCCTGAGAGCGAGAGAGAGATGCTCAATCCTGATTGGGCAAGACGGGCGACAGCCGCGTCCAATGGCGTCTCCCCTTTCTTTTCGCGAGCGGGCCTGCGGTTTCGTTTTGGGAACCTCGGCCCGGGAAAGTGGGCGGGGCTTCGTGCGCAGAAGAAGCGAAGCCCTCGGCGGGCACGCGCGAATGGGAAAGCAGATGATCTTCCTAGTTTGGTAACCGAGTGAAAAAATGGAGGGGAGGGGAGGGGATGTCCCTTTTGCTGCTTTCGGGAAACTAATGATCATCAAGGTGGTTTCTATTAGCACCTCTGCATGTCCTCTCAGCATAAAGCCCCAGCAAACCTCACGAAAGGCTTTTTTTCCCGGCATTGGTAGGAGGTCGGAGCGTGCCATCCTGGCTGAGCCATAAAAACAGTGTTTCTCAACCTTGGTAACTTTAAGACGAGTGGACTTCAACTCCCAGAATCCCCCATGCTGGCTGGGGAATTCTGGGAGTTGAAGTCCACTCGTCTTAAAGTTGCCAAGGTTGAGAAACACTGCATAACACCAATATGGGGCAGGGGGATTCTTCATAAGATTTTCCTTCTCTTCCTCTGTCAACCAGATGTCCATTCACCCAGTAAACACACACATCAGGGTCCCTGCCCATGGATGGTTGGGTGTATCAGGGCAGCCTCTCAGCTCCCTGTCCTCCTCCGTCCATGAAAATAAAATATCAAATGCACCAGCCTCTGCCGTCATCTATTTCCAGCTGTGTCTTTGGGCCAAGAGGCCCTCTGAGAAAATGAAAATGGGCATATGCCACATTCAAACATGTGCTTATCAGCCCTGGGGGGGAAAAAATACCAAGATAACCTGAGGTGATAGAATTGGGGGGTCACTGGAGATTCTCAAAAGCTAAACAGCCATAGCTGGACAGACGGTTGGACTAGAAGACCTTCAAGTTCCCTTCCAACTCTAAGATATCTTTCTTCTAAGCCTCCAAATAATTAATGCTCCATTTCAGTGGTGGTGAAATTTCTGGTTGTTACAACAGTGATTCCCAAAGAGTGAATCTAGAAGACATCAATGACTATACATTATTTGTAAACCATTACAACTATGTGCTAGATAGCATATAACGATTAGTTTATTTTCAGTTAAGGAATACATTAAAACCATACTAAAAACAGCACTGTAAAACAGTGACTCAAGAAGCTTTTGGAGGAATATCCAGGACAAATTAATATGATTTAAAGGAACTAGTGCAGTGTTTCTCAATCTTGGCAACTTTCAGATGTGTGGACTTCAACTCCCAGAATTCCATAGCTGGCCAGGGAATTCTGGGAGTTGAAGTCCACATATCTGAAAATTGTCAAGGTTGAGAAATACTGCACCAGTGTGTCCTATTTTTCACTTGAGTTGACTGAAAGTGACACCATGTCCTTTCTCCATGTCAGGATATTCTTCATTGATGAGGGATCCTATTAATTAACAAGTAAATAGATGCCCAGATCCATCCTATAGTGTCACTCAGGCCCCACTGAGCTGCAGCATCTCCATGATTAGTTCTGCTTACAGGGAGGGAAGCTGAAATAAAAGCAGGGGCATCGGGGGGGGGGTCCAAAAAGTCAAGATGGCGGCTGCAACCATGGGATCAATGTCCCACCTTTTTTTACACACGTCACACAGAGCACCCATCAATAGGGATGGGCCTTTAATTGCATAGCCGTGGCTGTCATCTTGACCCTTTTTACCTCCCCCACATGCAGATGCCCTGAAGGAAGGTTAGAGGCTGCATGGCCTTGAAGAAAAGTAAGAGACTCTCCTTGAAATCAGGAGAAGGGATAAAAGTCCTCTCTGGAAAATGAAGCTCTGGAGAAGGTAAATATATGTAAAAGTGTTCCCTAAGAGTTGAAACACAGTTAGATTTCCTTGATTCTCCCAGCTGGAAATTGCACCAGCCTTTCACTCCAACCAAGACCTTCTCCTTCACCAAAGTTCTTAAAAACTCCACATCGCAGACACCCCTATTTCCCACTGTGACTCCCCAGGAGTCATCTGCCTTCCTCCTTGTTTCTTCTTGGGAGGGAAAAGCAGCAAAATCTCATGGATCTTGAAAGGTCTCTCCAAGTCTCATACATTTCAGTTCAGCTGGATCTGGCTCCAAAGTGGTATTTTCTACAAGGGTAAGAAAAGAAGATGGTAAGTCCAACAGCTGGGATGAAAGAGCCCAGATTTAGAGATTTAGGTGTTGCTTCTCAAAACAGCAACTAGCAGCAAAATTAAGCAGGATCAGATCTGTTAGTGCTTGGATAGGAGACCACCAGGAAATCTCAGGGTTGTAGACTAGATTGGAAAGTCAACAACACAGCCTGGAGGAAAGCAATGGCAAAGCATTTCCACACCATTGCCAAGAAAACAATTTGGACGTATCTTATAGTAACTAGGAGCTGAGCTCAACTTAAGGCACATATACTTTATCTCAGCTTTTGCTCTCTAGTCTAGCTCACACTCCCTATCTTCGCTCTTAGCTTTCTGGCACTCCCAGCCTTTTTCCAACCAAGGGCACCCACAAATGCTCCAGGGCTGCCACAAGGTAGTTTTTCAGAAGATTCTTGCTTTCTATTTTAATATAATAGGGCTTCCCTCTCCCAGAGCAAACCTCAACATCTTGTGAGATTTGTAATCCAAGTGGTCAGACCAGTTAGCTGGGCCTTCTCTATATGTAGCCCTCAATGACCCGTACAGTGAAAAGTCATAAAATATTATTTTAAGAGAACACCAACAGAATAAACCTGGACTATACATAACCCCAAACTCAGCAGTTATGCCTTGATTCCTTTTGTATTTCTTTCCCTCCTGGGAATCCTTCTTTAAAGACTTTATTTTCCACCAAAACTGAATTCAGGTTTTTCCTCGCTCTCCATTGACAGCTAATAGTCTTTCCACCAACTCCCTTTCAACAAATCCTTCCCCTTATTCTTTTTCTTGGGAAGAAAAGAGCATTTTAAACCTTTAGGGGCAGTCAGCCCCTTCATTTATTTAAAAAACAGGTAATGCCACTTTCTAAAAGCCCTCGTGCTGAAACAGCCTCAGCTGCCTACAAGGGATACTGGCACAACCACCTTCTTGCCCACTTGATATCCACAAATCCCAGATATTTACCATTTTGTTTCTTCAGCTGATACCTAGATTCCAGAGTTTCTTGGAAAGGAGGAAGAAAAAAAATGTATTTATTAGATTCATATTCTAGACCAGTGTTGTCCAAACTTGGCCACTTTAAGATGGCTGGCTGGGGAATTCTGGGAGTTGAAGTCCACTCATCTTAAAGTGGCCAAGTTTGGACAACACTGTTCTAGACCAAAAGGCAATATGCACTGCCTCTTTTTTTTTTATTTTTTGCCATGAAACTATCCTTTACAATAGGTTGGGCAGAGAGAGAAAGCAAGCAAAAAAGAGACGTTGACCCAAAATCATTCAGGACCTTCTATGGCTGAGGATGAACTAGAACCTGGAACTCCTTGCTCCGAGTCCAACATCTTGACTACTACCTCACACTGGCCACATCAATGTGGTGGTAAAAGGAAACCACCCCCCTCCACACATATGATCTGCATTCACTACCAACTTTATGAGATGCGCCCCCCCCCCCCCCCCACACACACACGTGAACTGCTTAAAGTGCCCTTGTAATGAAACATTCACATAAAGCTGAATTGACCCTGAGGGTCCACTGAACCAGACAGGAACCAGTGGTCCAGTAAATACCTCGTTTGTATTTACTGACCCTATTTCAAACATGTTGACCCAGTGGGGAGTGATACATAAATAAGGTGGTCACCCAGATGGGTTTATCAAAAATATTCCAGGGTCATGCTGTAATTTTCACTGTGTGCCTTTTTGTCTTGTCTTCGAAATGGAGCAGGCCAACGGTATATAAGCTGCAGTTTTGCTTTTGATCAGGCCTGCTCATCAAGCCTCCAACGCTCTGTTGGGAGCCCAGTATATACTAGAGCTGTTTGTGTGCTTAATACACTTATGTTGCATCTTCAAAGTGATTTGGTTGTTTTAAGTGAGGCAGGTTTGGGCCAATAGGTAGACATTTTTCCCCCACAATGCCATTTTTTCTTATTTTAAAGTGAAGGGCCAAGGAGAAACAGAGATGGGTCTTCAGCATGTTCTCATATGGAAAAAGATGTCTACTGTTAGAATAACCTTTTTCTCTATATGAAGTCTATCCAACTGTTCAAAAACTACAGATGAAAGTAAGGACAGAAGAAAGCATTGCCAATGTCATCCATTAACAAGCAACCAAATGATTTCAGATAGAAAACTCTCCCACACAGTAAATCCATACTCAAATTATCCTGGGGGCTAAATCTACCACTGCTATAGTTTATCAAAACAGACTCCTATCCATTTAGTTCCTCTCTTCTCTGGGCAGTGTCTCTCCTGCTTGTTGAATAATCCTTGTAATTTTCAGAAATGCTATCAGGCTGGCATATTTTCTCCTTCCCCAACAAGCACAAGGTCCCCTCCATCAAAGGGGCAAAAGAATAAATAAATTACCCAGAATGGTATGCAATGCGGTCTACATGGGGCTACCCTTAAAGAGAACCCAGAAGCTACAGCTGCACGGACAATCTTGGGTGCCCCAAGAACAGCACGTGTAACACCTTTACTGCGGGAGCTGCATTGGGTCCCAGTCTACTTCTGGGTCCAATTCAAGGTGTTGGTTATTACCTTTAAAGCCCTACATAGCATGGGTCCTGGTTACCTGAGGGACCGACTCACCCCCATCACATCAACCAGCCAGGCAGAGAGGGGATGTTGCAGACCCTCTCAGCAAGAGAATGTCGGCTTGCAGGGCCCAGGAGGAGAACCTTCTCTGCCGTTGCCCCCGCCCTCTGGAATATTATCCCCCCAGAGGTGCAGCGGGCCCCTACCCTCCTGGCTTTCTGGAAAGGTCTAAAGATCTGGCTCTGCCAGCTTGCATGGGGTGACGACAATCTTACCCAATCCTGGGAGTAGCTGGCACCTTGATGATGCTCCCCAAGTGACTGCCAGTTTTAACCTCTATCCTTGGATTTATTTATCTTCTATTTATTTAGGATTATTGTATACTGTCATTTTAATTGATTTTAACCACTTTATAAACCACCCAGAGTCATTTTAACAAGATGGACAGTGACAAATTTGATAGGGTAAATAAATAAATGCAGCCAGTGGGAGAGGCTCCAGGCTCCCCCTCCTTCCCACAGGAGATCTCATCCTAAAACAAGACTGGACTCTTTTGTGACCGATCTTAATGATGCAAGTGGGCAATAGCCTACGGAGTGCCTTTCTGAAATAAACTCATAAACTCCATTTTTGTGCACTACGATTGACTTTCCAAGTGGCACTCAACTTTTCCCATTTATCCAGGCCTGCCAAGCAGCTGTGGCATTGACTTAGAACATGCCAAGGCCCATTACCTTCCCATTGCTTCACAGCACCCGGTAGAAAAGCACTGAAGTCCTGCAGCCCCCAGATTTCATGTTTAATCTCTGGTGGAAAGGCCACTGGCCTCTCAAATTTCTTCTTCTTCTTACACCTGCAGAGAAACAGACAGTAGTCAATTGTCCTTGCAGCCCACAATTCCCAGATGCGTTCTTAAAAAGTGAGAAGTAAACTAAAGTTAGACCTCGAGGACAGAACTCATTTTAATATGCCTGATCCAGAGATTTCTCCACACAGAGAGAGATGAATGGTGTTTCTTCTTATTCCCCTGATGCATAGAAGAAATGAAGCAGGAAAAGAAGCCACAGCTGGAAAAATCATAGTGGTTTCAAGCATTATTATTCCCAAATCCAGATCTTGTGATCCTAAGTTTGGGTGGATTTTCATAGGTACATATGGCCTTTTGTGAGAAATGTGGCGTGTTACAAGACCTGATAATCGAGCCCCACTTATTTCCTAGATGTGATAAAGATAACAAAAGCTGTAAGAGTCAGATGAGAACCAAAAATCAGTAACAGGATGCAGGAACCAGAAAAAAGGGACTACAAATCACAGGAAGCCAAATGCCACCCCAATTTTCAATATCCATCCACAGCCATATGCAAAAATGGATCCAAATGAGACAAAAAAGATACAAGTATCCAACCAACTTGTAACTATGATACTGCTGATTCGACTTTGCAAAAGTTAAAAGTAGCATTTAAGTATGGAAGAACGTATCTGAGTACAATTATTCATTTAATTGTTAAGACTTAATGCACTAATATTCAGTCTACAAGTTTAATTATTTTTTTATGCCTCAAAAGAATATGCACCAAGGCGCCTACCGAACTCTGATTCACACTTTTCTTTGAAAAGAAAAGATCAATTGTTTCAACCAAACCATTTATTTCCACATCATTCTCACTGCAGTGCCCAAGGCAAGCAGATCGATTGCCATTGCACATAATCCCATTTAGGTGAATTGGTATATTAAAACAATGTCAATTTTTTTTTTTTGTATATCAGAAGACCAGGCAGCTCTCAATACCTATTTTATCTATCTATACACACACAAATATAAATAAAATACTAGCCTGACCATTTCAAGGCAAGATCCACTTACCATTCCAAAATGCTTTGGACACCCTAAGAGAAAGAAAAGGGAATACACACTCAGTACTTGTCTGCCAAAAGTCCTTCTAAAGAAGAGCTGGAAACTTACAGCCTTCCAAACGTTGCTGTGGCTAGAGTGACCAGCATCTCTTACCACTGAGCATACAACTAGGGCTGCTGGGAACTGTAGTTCAGCAATATAGAAGAGTCCAGATTCCCCATCTAGGTTCTAAAGGCACCCTTTAAAGTTTGGACAGCAATATACTGAAGCTTGTCACATAAAGACTGGGAAAACTTGGTGGCCATACTGGGGAAGCCTATCTTTAAAGGGCAATATTCAAACTTTAAAAAGTAAAATAAAAAGTTCTTGGAAAAAATAGCTCAAGATATTCTGCAAATTGGGTTATACTGGACTGAGAACTACAGAAAGAACTGACTGATCCTGTCCTGTACCTGCAGACTAACATGGTAAATCCCATTGAACCCCAAGTATTCAGGTGAGTAAGAAAGCAATATGAAGGAAAAAATGTTCCATTGATGGTGAGTCGGTTTTTATACATATACCCAAACAATTTGATGTTGAACCACCTTTTTTAACTCATTCTGCGGATTAAATGTAGAACTAAGAATGATTCCTAGTGTAGAATAAACGGTTACATCATGCTTTCTCAATTTTTAGCACATTCCCTAGGTATGCAATTGATTGCGTAGGGCTGCATATAGTCTTCTCTTTTGGACATGCCTCTTATCAATACTTCTTGGAAGAATGAATCAAGCCATTGGTCCATCTAGTTTATTACCATTTAGACACTGAGAGCAACTGTCCAGATGTTTAACCTTTGCTGAAGATACCAACAATTGGACTTAGGTCCACTGCTTAAAGAGCAAGATTCTATCAGACAGCTCTGACACCCAGAGCAAGGGAGGTGTGCTAAACATGGTGCCTGGAGATACCATGTGTCTGTAGATGCCTTCACTGGTGTTTGCCAGGCTTCCTGCTTCATATCCTGCCTTTCTGCTCAAGGAACACTCATGCACTCATCTCCCTTAGGCTACCATTTTGTAAAAATGCCCACAACAAGTTCTCAAAATTTCTGGTGTCCTTACCGAGATGAATGAATGAATGAATACCCAAAAATCCCAATACCCAAAATTCCTCTCTTTTTAAGCAGTGTCCTTTACTGTTGACATATTCCAGCATGACAGCCACTTCCCCAAGCCCAGTAACAAGAGCAACAGCATTTACCTTGCATCTCTTTCACTCCCTAATCAGGGAGCAAAACAGCATGAAAGATGAATCCCAGCCTTTCCCCCCTGAAAAAGAGCTCCCACCACTACTGACCCAAATTTCTTACCTGCAGGAATTCCAACACTGGCTGGTCATGTTTCTCAACCAAATCCTGGATAATGTCCTCAAGAGTAAAGAGTTCCTTGGAGATTACGGCCCTCTGTTCATCCATTTTCAACATGATCTCTGTCTTCACCTCTTCAACCTTAGTAAGCCAAAAGCTGCATTGTTGTACCACAAGCTGACGCAGAGGATCAAACCCAGCCATCACTTTGTTTCTCTGCTTCTACCAGTTGCTGCAGTAAAGAGGTAGGATGGGGGGGGGGGGGGAGCATATTAATTCTTAAGAAGAATCACAGATGGTGCTTCCAGAAGAAGAACAATAATCACTGCCTGGGTTCATATAACATTCTAACCACTCAATCCAGTTTGATAACATTCTGCTCCTGTATTCACCTAACATGCTGTGTCCAGAAATATCACCTATATTACGGTTTAACTTGATGGTCTGGTTCACCCAACACACTGAAGAATCAAAAACTACTTACCTTTAAGATGGGTAAACTAAGCTAAAATAAGGGTAACCGTACAAGGAACTATTCGCTTGGAAACCCTCTGCCTCTAGGACTAAAGATGAGATGCAAGCAGAAAATCCTTGATTCTTACCTTTAACCATTAGACCTGGGTTCAGTCATTTGTGGTTCTTCCATTAACATTAGCCAGCAGAAGTAATACTGAGGGATATTTTTGCTTTCCTAACAACAATTATAAAAAGAATATTGTAGAGTCTTTGGTGCTCTCCGAGTTTGGCTGTTTGCTTGCAGACATTTCATTACTCGGCTAGGTAACTTCATCTGGCACTGAAGATGTTACCTAGTCAGTTAATGAAACGTCTGCAAGCAAACAACCAAGCTCAGAGAGCACCAAGGACTTCACAGTTCAACCCTGAGCTGCAGATATTCTCTTCTGCTGGAAAAAGGATATCATGATCATTCATTTCTCAGGAAGAGCAACACCTACAATCAGGACTTGACATTGCTTTTCTGTATCTGAGAGAAGCTCCATAATCACTTCTTTCTCCTTCCTTAGATTCTCAATACAGCTTAAAAATTGATCCTGAAAGAAAAATAAACAAATGGAATCAAATACAAGAAACAGCTCACAAATAGAATGCTGGTTGATGAGTTTTAAGCAATATGGACCCTTCTCCCAAATGCTGTCTTTGACTCCTATTCCACATCCAAATTCTATAATCAAGCTCCTGAAGATTCTCAGGAGAGGTTCTGCCTCTCCTGTCCCATCACCTCTATGAATGATATTATTATGAAACCAACATATATTTTTCACCCCATGCGAGCTCCCCACCTTGTACTCTTCAGCAGCTTCTGCCACAGAGACAACATTGTGAGCCTGGTGCTCCTGGGATCTATCACACAGTAAGCAAATGGGAATGAGATCATCTTTGCAGAAAGAGAATGTTGCCGCTTCATGTCCCGTACAGGTTTTGCTTATTCTTGCCATCTGCTTTGTCTGATCACTCAGCTGCCTGATTAACCAGACCACTCTGGCCAGTTGCCCATTTGGCTTGAAATTCAACCGAGGAACTGCTGCTCTGCACCGAGGGCAAGTGGTCTGGCCAGAAATCTGACCCCAGCACTTCACAATGCAGGCATGGCAGAAGTTGTGCCCACAGTCCAGAGTCACGGGCTCTATGAGATACTCCAAACATATGAAGCAAGTTACTTCTGCCTGCAGCTTCTTCCCAACGTTCCCAGCAGCCATGCTATCCGAAATCACAGTGAGCAATGTTGAGTGTTAGGTTCTTGTTCCCACAAGCGCCTAGACAGGGTTTAGCAAGCACAGCTGCTGCAGTTCCACCACAAAGTAAGCGCCTGTCTGGATGAGGGAAAAGAAGAGAGAAAACAGCAATGGGGCAGGAGGGAGGAATTTCTATCTCCAAAGCCCTCCCTCCAAAATGCCCTAAGTTGTTGCAAGAGAGGATGAAATGTAAGGGGGTGAGGAAGGAATATGTCTTAGCTCCCTACACTGCTAGTATCAGAATCAAACAGAAAAACCTGTGCCATCTAGAATGTAAAGATATGCCTTCAAAATGTGGTGTAAAGATTAAGTGTCAGACCGACATAAGGAGACCAAGGTTCTGGTCCCCCCTCACTTCACTGGGTGATTTGGTCTCCCTCAGTCCAACCTACCTCAAGGGGTTGTTGTTGTGGAGAATAATGAGAGGAGAGAGCATCCTCTAGGCTGCACTGAGGTTCTGAATGAAAAGTAGGATAAAAATCAAATAAACATGCTGTCAGGCAACAGTAAGAAGCCCACGCGGACCAGGGATAATGAGCACTCTAGTAAAAAAACCTCTGGAGCATACAAAGTTGAGGAAGGATGCTGGAGCATAATCCAGTTTTGCATAAAAGGTTATACACAGACTTACTGGTATCCACAGACGCCGTCCCACTCAAGACTTATCCCAAAGAAGCAACACGGAGGGGCACACAAGCAATTGCCAGGGAACTCTTTTAAAAAGCTAGAGGCCGCGTTTAAGCAGCTCAAGGAGGATGGAAGAGAGGCTCCTCCACGCCTTGACAAGGCCACGGAACTGCAGCTCCCGAACGGCCACGCTCACCTGCTTCCGTCCTCTTCGCTCCCATCAGTCTGCTACGGACCTCCGAGAGCCCGCCGGCCAGCGTTTTGCCCTCTTTTCTTCCAATAGGAGGAGAGCCCCGCCCCCTCCCCGGTTTCTTTTTTCTCTCCGTAATTGTAATTGGTCGGGATAGGTGGCAGCACGTCCAATGGCATCTTCACTTTCCTTTCGTTCGACAATTATGATTGGCCGGGAACGCCTAGACCGGCGTTCCGTGGAATCCTTAGCTTTCCTTCTCGTTTCGTTTCGGAGAATCCCGAAACTGTCCGAATAGCCGCGGCTTCAGCGGTAAAGGGAAGTCGCCGGCTGGCACCCCTTGGCGGGCAGACCCCAATTTCTGAGTGCCGGAAGAAATTAAGGGAGTTCTTCCAGGTGTGAGCGCTGCCGGTCGAAAGATACTGAGTAGCTTTTGAGAATGCTCGCAAGCAAGAGGCTTCTTCCGCTACCGATCCGAAGGCGCTGCACGAACGCTCTCTTTTCCTTAAAACAAGTCCTTCCAAGTCAGAGGGAAACATGAGAGGGCTTCGCATTGACGTCGCACAATAAATTTGTCCGTAAATTAGACAAGTCTTGTCCAGACGTTACCTTTGTCTCCCCGCAGCGCCCATGCCCTAGAGCGGGTTGTTTTTGTTGCTGGAAGTCTTCCGTGGCATAATCGTCCGGATTTAATCAAAATCATTTAGAGTTGTATTTTGAGTAGTTATACTGTATGTTGCCTTTGTATGAGTTCTCCCAGAGACGAAGCAGTGTTAAAAAATTAAGAAATGAAACAGAGGTAAAAGGAACATTTCCATCCGATCAAATGTAATTGACCAACATGTGTCAAAGGCACAGAAGTGCTTCGCAATTGTCTTCAGGATTTTCTTTAAACTTGCCAGTCTAGCCTCAGATTGTCTTCATGATCTCCCATACAAGTATTAACCAGGTCTGACCCTGATTAGCTGTTGGGGATCAGTCCAGGTTGATTTAGGTGCAGTTCTCTGCTATCTTGCTCAAAGGGTGCTAGTGAGCATGAGAAGCACTATGACTATTGCATAGATAACTCTGCCCATCCCAACCTCCACCTTCAACATTTCCTCTGAAAAGAATATTAAAGGCTCAGAAGCAGGGAACAAGTGAAGAGTCAGTAGCCAGGAAAGAAATGGCAAATCACCTTCAGCCTCTCCTGTTGCAAGATAGCACAAAAGAGAAGGAGAAGGAGTGATACTCAATCAGGATGCAGACACTTTAAAAAAGGTGCAGATCAAGACAGAAAGGAAGAGAGTTCTGGAGATAATCTTCCCATCAAACAATGGGATCAAAGAATCCAGAAAAATCCACATGAGTTGTGTCTTAAGAGAGAATGAAGGTAGAGAGGACCTGAAGGAATATAGATGTGGATTGCAATTACTATAAGAGCTCATCTTTAATTAATGTTTCCTAATACACTTTAAGTTGTCAGAATGTGTTACTCAAGTATTTCTAGTACGTGAATGAGTGGTAAAATGTTAGGAGATGGAAAAAGCCAGAAAGAAT
>NW_006540744.1:0-12700 GCF_000186305.1 Python bivittatus
CCCAATAAAAACTTCTGTCTACTGGACAACCGAACCCGTGTCTGTCGTTTTCTGACACTAGGGTGGAGAGAGAGTGACTGGCCCAAGGTCACCCAGCTGGCTTCGTGCCTAAGTTGGGACTAGACTGTTCACATTACTGTTATTTTGACATAATGGTTAGGTGACTCCATAAGACCATATAAATTGCTAGTGCAGAAAGGGGTGCAGACAACATGTAGAAGCCCTATGGTATTGTCCTGATGGAGTACAAATAATTAGATTTATATTTTAACACTCTTTCTCTCACCCTCTCTTTTTGTAAGTGCATGGATTGCTCCTCTTAATATAATTAGTTCCTGCCTTTCATCATTCCTGATAATCTTTTCCTTCCTGTGTTTGTATAAATAATGCTATCCTCTGTTTTAAGAAATCCTTCCTGTGCATTTAGATGGTTCCTTAATGAATGGAGTAGCATAAAAGACCTGAAGCCTACTAGGAGGATCTCCCTACCATTTCTTTCCACCCAAAAGGGTAGAAAATGAGAGTTTGATGTCAAATATTAAAATATCATTAGAAAATATTGTACAGACTCAAGTCGGGGAAGAACTATGTTCAGTAATTGTTAGGAAAGTTTAGTTGAAAAAATATCTTTGCTTAAACTTAAAAGTTAAAGTTGTTTGTGAATAAATTAAGGATGTGATATGACTAGTGTTTATTCTCAGAATTCAGATTTAAAAAATGTTTACAAGCGAAGGCCTTGTTCCTGCAATTAATTCTGTACAGTGTAGAACTTCATCACAGAGGGGAAAAGCTGATGTGTTAGCTCTAAGTGGGATGCAAATGTTTTGTTTGCATTATGATTCATAACACTGATTGCAATGGAGAGGGTTGTTCACATACCTACCATTTCAAAATAGCATTAGTTTATTCTCACATTAATTCCAGCACTTGTTCTTGCTTGGGTTTCTTTATGCATTGTGCAGAATAGAATACAGTTAATCTATAATCCTACTTGTTATTATATATAGTTATCCTGTATTCTTATAGACTGAATACGTGAGTATAGATAATATAGCCATTGCTCATAAGGAAAATGCAATTGTTAGATGTGACGTGGGTATTTACTGCTTAGGTCCTCTGTTTAATTTTGTTTTGTTATAAAACCGGCTACAGGTGGGTTGCACATATAGTCTAATCCTTTGCTCCACTAAGGTTATTAGTCATCTATAATGTCATTACTGCAACCCCATTTTATTTTATTAAAAAATAATCTATCCATGATGTTGGCCTTGTTATCCTGTTCTTTACTGTACTACAAAACAATAGCCAGCAACAAAAGACAGAAGAGAGTGAAGTGAGTCAGTATGAGGGCTGAAGGGATGAAGGTCAAACGCCAAGAGCCTAAGACTAGATACATCTGTTAGAATAACAAAGCCCAGATGTCAACCCCCTTTCCTTCTGAGAAACAACCCACTCTTGATCTGTTAAGGAAAATGAGATGTAAGAGAAGGGAGGGAGGGAGGGAGGTTTATAGTTGATAATTGCTATTTTTCTCCTCTATTATGGTCTTTCTAGTATCTATAATAAAAAACTAGCTTATCAAAATGATGTTCCTTGAATCTCTGCCTGCCAGCCTTTAAGTTTGCGTATCAGTCTGGATAAAGCCAGGACAACATATTATTCTGATGGCTGGGTTCCACTGAAGAGCATTTGCGCCTCTCAGATACCTCCCAAAACTGCTGTTTACTAGAGAATAGAAAGGTGAATTTATATCTTCAATTTTTCTTCTATGAGTACCATAGCTGAAGGGATAGACTGAGTTCCTAGTATGGTGGCAAAAAAGTAGATGGTTCCCTATGCACCATGGAATTCATTCTATTGTTCCTTCACACACTCATAAGCATGTACATACACATCCTCTTCTGACAATGAATCATGACCTCATCACCATACATCTAGACTACTGTAACACAAACTACAGGGGGCTACCTTTGAAGATAGTTCAGAAATCACAATTGGTCCAGAATGCAGTGGCCTAGCTGCCATGGGAACTAGTATTTTCAGTAGCTTAACACCTAAGCTGCAGATGCTGTTCTGGCTGGTTTATGTTTCTTGGTCCAATTCAAAGTATTGGCACTTACCTATAAAGCCTTATATGGTTAGGCTCATGTTCAGCTGCTAGAGTCTCTCTACCAACTGGAATTGGTCTGTTTGGTAATGCATTCCCAGAAGGTGATAACTAGAATTCTTTCCCTACAAGAGGTTAAAGGGGGTGGGGGCCATAAACAATTCTTCTCAGTGGTGGCCCTGATATTATGGAACAGTTTTGTTGCCTCCCTCCAACCCCTCTTATTAGCTTTCCAGAAAGCTCTGAAGACAATTCATTTCTGAGAAGCAGTTGAGTGCTAAAGTCCAGAGAAATGATTTGCCATCCATCTAAAGGGTTGGATTATTCCATAATGTCACCTTCTTGGGAGAATTTGGATCAAATAAAGTCAGTTTTATCGATCTCTTTTAAAAGCATCCTTAGATATACATTACATTACAACATAGGACAATAGGAACATTTTTTAGTCTTATGGTTTTATTCTACAGTTTTCAGTTAGAAACCTTTCCATTCTTCTATAATGTAAACTACAATTTTATTCATTTTTGGCTTGCAGTTGCAACATATCTATGTGCTAGTAACATACCTGTTGACAGAAAAACCCTATTGCAGCATACTGAATGCTACCTTAGGAAGGCAACGGTTTTATTCTTTAAAGCATACTCGTGTTCCCATTTGGAGAGAATAATTATTTTCCTTTCTCCCATTTCTTGGGGTCAGCACACAGCATCGGCTGTAATAAAGTTTCACTCCCACCACCACAATAGACTTTTGGTGTCTTGTTTCTGGAACTTCCAAGGCATACAACTAGAATTTCTCTCTTCTTCTCCAATTCAGCTGATGCAGCAGTGTGCAAGCATGGTTTAAGAAGATGCCTGAAGGAGAACTGCTGGCACACTCCTATTACAAGTTGCAATGATTTGGAATGCAGCAGAGGTTTGCTGGCATGGCAGCTGGGAAGCCTGGGAGGGCCTTCAATGCATGCCTTATTTGCTTAATTTTTTTTTTAGTAATCAACCTTCCCTCATGCAACTTCTCGTCAAACTGGTTCTGGGGTTGGATTTATTTATTGCAAAATAACAGACAAATATATACAAATGCACAGAATGGGGGTGGATGGGGGCTAGCAATTTATTTTATTTTTGTGATGGAGAGAGGGGATGTTTATTTAGTCACAAATAAGAAGATACGATCCTCGGTTATGAGTCACCTTGAAAGATTAGCCAGTGGTTCTCTGTACTTCATTTCTGGCCAGCATTATGGGGAAAAAAGGCAAGGATTGGTTGGTTGACAGTTCTCTCTGAGTAACAATAAAGGCATGATTATGATTCTAACATAATTATTTGGCTTATTTAAATTGGGTTGGGAAGTATTGGGAAAAGGAAAAACTGTCACTTGGGACATTTCAGAATCTCATGATGTTCCCAATGGACTTTTCCTTCAGGTCTGAACTCCTGAAGACCCAAGGTCAGGACCTGTATTTCATCTGATTCTCTGTGAATTAGTTTCCATAGTGTTCATATGAAACCATTATTTGTTTTTTTACAATGTAGGTTCAGTAGAACCTACTGAATGATGGCTTTGTTGTACACACTATTATTATGCCATATCATGTTTTGGTGGAATAAATTTCCTGAGAATATTTCAAAAGGCATCTAATATTTTCTATATATCAAGATCTTATAGTACTCTGTTAAAGTGCAGTTTTAAAAATACTTCGAAGCAAAAATGTTGAAGTTCCTCCTGAACCCCCAAGACAAGGGCTAAGGTAAAGATTTCCTTTTCCTTCTGCTGAGGATTTTTTGAATCTAAAGATGTACTTGCCAGAAATTTAAACTTCAATAGTAACTTGGCAGGAATATAAGAGATGTTATGTTTTCTGCCCTTATCATTAAGAGATCCAACAGTGATAATATATTTCATATTTAGTCCTAATTCTGGACAAATTAATTTGACTGCATTAGAGCCTGAGCTTTTTTTTAGGATTTCAAAGAAGCTTCATTGGTGGTGATCAGAATGTTGTTATTAGCTGGAATTAGATAGGTAGTAAATGTTCTTGGGGAGACCCACATTTTCAGCTTTTAATAAAATCATAGTGTAATACATCTTATTTGCAGTTGACAACTTTTTAATAAAAGTGTTAAAGACTGTGTGGGTGGCAACTCCCAGTTCTTGTCTTCCAGTTGTTTGGATTTCAACCTACTATCAACATTTGGAGAATGGGCTGTTTATTGTAGATAAGCAAGTTATATCAGACATGGCTAAAAGATACAGAAAGTAGATCTTTAAAGAAAGTAACAACTAGAGCTTATCTGAATCCCTTTTGGGGAGGGATGTTATGCAAACAGTGATTAAGCAATCTGCTATACATATTGTACTGTAATATATTTATGAGACAGAGATGAACCCCTTGTTACTGGGAAGAGAAGCTGTAGCAAAGTTTAATTAGCAAAGCAATTTAAGATAAACAACAAGTTTCTAGAGAAAAAAAATACAGACATAAAACAAAACCAAATAAACTATGGTATACCTAAAATAACTGCATTGTAAATGTGGCAGTAAAAATATGCAACTATGACCTAGATGACTTTTTTAAAAAAGGGACACAGTACAGGATGCCAGAAATAAAACGAAACATCAGACAATATCGTATTCTACACTTCGGAGAATTTTATCAACATCTGTGAAGTTACGTGGTCTGCATCTGCAGTCATCTAAGAAAAATTTGGAAAAATTCAATAAGAAAGGACAAATTCAACAGCAGCTGTAGCATTGGGGGAAGAAAACAAATTAAATGGCAACTGTAGCATTTGAAGAAATTTTTTAAAATAATCCTAAACACACTCCTTGATGGGATTTATTATCCTAATATTTATTATTTAGGACTACAGTTTAGGTTGTAATCCTATGCACTTGCACCTGGGTGTAAGTTCCATTGAACTTTGTGGGGCTTCTGAATATACATACTTAGGATTGCTCTGGGAAATCCTGTAAACATTTTAAGGATTCATTAACCCCCATTTAAAAGTACTGTTTACTAATCTGTTACATAGAGCAGCTGGTCTTGATTCTTGGAGATAAGCATACATTACTGTAATTCTCACAACTTAAAAGCCTTTATTTATTATAGGAACACTTAGGTAGCCATATAGCTATTAACTAGAATTCTAAAAAATCATGCTGCTACACACATTTTTTTAACATTAGATAAATATGTTGATGAAGACCCAGCTGGATTTAAGATTTTGACAAATCTGAGATTCCATCAGGCATTTTTTTAATGCAGACATTAGCAACTAGGCAACAGTACAACACTGTCCTTCTGTTTTGCTGACTATCTCCGCAGAACAGCATGCTCATGCAGGTTGAACCAATTACTTATTTAAGAAACAATAAGCAAAGTTCTCAAGATTAATAATTAGCTAATGGCACCTGTTAAGGCTATTTTTATAAAGCCCTACATAGGTATTACTTTTGTCAGCCATGCAAAATTAGCAAAACAGGGAGCAGTAACGATGCTTTGGAGAAACTATGGACTGAACAACGGAGGGGACCACATGCACTCATGTGAGGAGGAATGACTCTGGAGGCAAACTTTGGGGTGTGTCTTTTGTATTTCAACTGCGATATACCTACTTTTAATCTGTTTTCCATCTGAATGATGAGAAATGACGCTGCTAGTGCTCACCAATTATGGTTAGAAGGGGCTCTGAGGATTGCATGTGACCTCTGGCCACAATTTTCCCCACTCCTGTTATATTCCTTCAATACTTAATCACTGACAAAAGAGGGCCTTAGATTATTTTCTAGTCTAATTAAAAGATCCTCTTTTGTCCAGAATATCTAGTCTGAGAATATTTAGGCTTTAGTATCATTATAAGGCATTGCAGTTTGAACACTGAATACAAAAGATATATGCAAAATCCACTGTATGTTTTTTTAAAAGAAAAACTGAAATTGTATCATATACGGTTCCAGTACTAACTTCTCTTCTATTTTTACAGCAATAATGGGGAAAAAAAGAAAAGGTTTTATTTGACAAAGTTACAATCACTTAATTTTTGAAAACATGTTTTACTCCAGATGTTATATTCATATTACTGGGATCTGCAGTTACAGATACAGTATATAATATATTGTTCAGATTGATTTGACATCTGCTAATTTATAAAGAATGATAGGAATATGAATGTTTGGTAAAGTTAGAATGAATCACTAATATGCAGCAAAAGAAGACTGGGCAAAGACAAGAGTGAGGAAACACATAACAGAAAAACAGAGTTGTCTGTCTAACTATTGGCCAAAGAAGAACTTAGTCCAATGTATGATCTCACTTCCTTGTTGATACCACATCACAAAATCCAGGTTTACATTATGACAGAATAGGGAAGGCAGGCTATCTTTGGCTATGGAATGGGTCACACATTTCTTTGCTTGGAAGATAAAGGGATGGAATGCTAAATACAATACATGCCAAAACAAGTCAACTCAAAGACTTTGAAAAACGAGATAAGGATGCTGGTATCTTGCTCAGCTGCAGTTGTTATGATGAGAATAGAGCTACTCAGTTATGTTATCCTTTTAAATGAAGAAAAGGAACACCCCCACCCACCCACACAAAATAGCCACAGTAGACTACCTTGTCTTGGGAATGTCTTCAGTTTTATTTATATGTCCTATATAATATTATACTACAGCTCTATTCTTAATTGGTAAATTTTTATCCTGGCTTCCTTGTTTATTTACTGGATTTATAGGTCCTCAACTCCCAAAAACTCTGGATGGCTTACAATAAAAAAGTAAACATGCACACACATTAAAAGAAATCATAAACAGCCCATCCAAAAACTCTCATCCAACAGGGGCTCAATCATCATCCTGCCCCACAGTCTGGGAAAATACCCAGTTCTTTAATAGCTTCCCTAATGTCATCAGGATGAGAGCAATGTATATTTCTTATTTATACAATGCGAAACCACTTTATATAACCAAAAGCATTCCAGCAATCAAAACTTCTCCATCCAGTCTCCAATTTTCCCTTCATGGGGAAAGTTGTAGAGAAGGTGGCCAGACAACAGTTACAAGGATCTTGAAGGAAATAGATTATCTTGATCTGCTTCAGCTGAGTTTCAGACTGGAGTACAGTATGGACACAGTGTTGGTTGTGCTTGTTGATGACTTTTGACAAAGCTGGGATGGGGGTGGTGCATCCATCCTGGTGTTTCTTGATCTCTCAGCTGGTCATCTCTTTGGACCAGCTGCAGGGGTTGGGAGTAGGAGGCACTATGTTGCAGTGGTTCAACTCCTTCCTTAGTGGTTGGTGTCACTGTTGGTGGGGGGGGGGAAGAGAGGTCACACCTGAGGCTTCTCATTTGTGGGGTGATTCAGGGCTCAGTGCTCTCCCCTCTCCTGTCTACATGAAAAGCCATCTCTCAGTTCAGGGTTTGGCATCAACAGTATGCTGATGATACCCAGCTTTATATCTCAACCCTGGGCTGCACAGGTGAAGCTGTCAAAGTACGGACCCAATGTTTGGAGGCTGTTTGGGTTTGGATGGGACAGGACAGACTTCAGCTCAATCTGCCAAGACTGAGTGGCTGTAGCTGTTTGGCCCCCAGGGTCAGGGATGTTTTCTTCATTGGTCTTAGATGAGATAGCACTCCCCCATTCTAGACTGATGTGCAACTTGAGGGTCCTTCTGGACTGGCAGCTACTACTTGAAGAGCAGGCGGCAACTATGGCCAGGAGGGCCTTTGCATAGGATCATCTTGTGCACCAGCTGTGCCCCTTCCTCAAGCAGGAGGCCTTTCAGATAGTTACTCATGCTGTGGTTACCTCACAACTGGAATATTGCAATGCACTCTCATGCAGCTGCCCTTAGACTATCTGGAAGGTACCACTGGTACAAAATGCAGTGGTGTGAGCAGTAATTGGTGCCCTCTGGTATGGCCATGTGTCACCACTGCTATGCGAGCTACATTGGTTGCCAGTTGGCTTCTGGATCCAATTCAAAGTGCTGGTTGTTACCTATAAAGCTCTTTATGGTGAAGGCCTGGATACCTGAGGCACTGCCTATCTCCAACTGTTTCTGTCCACCCCATACATTCCAGCAGAGTGGGTATGGTCCAGGTCCCTACTATTAAATATTGTTATCTTATGGGACCAAGGAAGTGTGCCCTCTGGAACAGCATCCCACCGGAGATATGGACAGGGCCCTCTCTCCTAGGGTTCTGAAAAACAATTAAGACCTGGGTTTGGTCTCAGGCCTGAGGTTGATGTGTTTGTGGGCCCCTGACTTAGTTTGATTTGTAATTATTTGTTTGTTTTAGTCTGGGCTACCTATGGGGTTATATGTTTTTAATGTTTTTTATTGTTTTATATTTGCATTTGTAAGCTACCTGGAGTCTACGAGAGTGGGCGGCTATACCAAATATAAATAAATAAATAATAGTTTCATTTTTATTCATTTATTTATCTACTTATGTTTATTTATTCAATTTGTATGGCCACCCATCTCACCTAAGTGACTCTGGGCATCTCACAACAGTTAAAAACAAGCTAATAAAACAAGTTAAAACAGATATATGAACATATAAAACCATCAATAACCACAATAAAATGAATAAATAAATAAATTAGAAGAAAAAACAACATTCCAGTAGTACAGAAGGTATCCTCAAATTAGATCAGGATCCCAGACCAGAATGCCAGGTACAGGCAATCCTTGTGGGGGCGTGGGGTCCTTTGGAATTTTGAGAGGACATCATGGGCATGCGGACAAAATAATTGTCATGAGGAATACTGTAACTTTATTTGTAAAATACTATCATTGTGGGTGTGACTAGTCACAAATCCCTTTACGAGAAGTTTCCTGCTCGCCAATCTTTTTAGCCTACCAGGATGCTCTGTATCACCTAAGCGTATTGTTATCTTTTTGGAGGGGACACACTTTTAAACAAAGCATTGGGCTGCAGTTACTCCAGGTCTATTTTCTAAGAATTCCTCAGTGCTTAGATGGGACCAGGAGACATACTGCGATGTAGAGAATTAGTGTTCCCTAGCATCTATGAATGGAAGTGTGTGGTTTTGTCCTCTCTGTTTTAAGATAGCTTGGCTATGGAAGTACTCACTTACTACCAGAATTTTACTTTTTAAATAGCCCATTTTAATATTATGTGGCCTATAGTAGATTGAATAAATGAAATACAATGGGATTTGTGCCAGATCATGTTAATTCTTTCTATTTATTCTTTCTAAAAGATGTTATGGCAATATAGAGCCAGAAAAGGTTAATGACGTTAAGTTGTAGTGCTGTGCATCTCCTAACTGAAAAAAAATGATTCAGGAGTCTACTTTCGCGAAAACATTTTGTACTGTTGTGGGATGAACCTCAAGTTGAGATATTATTCATTGTTTAGTTAGATTTGTATCCTACTTTCTCCTCAAAATGACCATAGCACCATAGAGTACACAGGCTGTATACATACATACTGTAAGTGCACTTCAGATCGCACTAGCTACCTTCCTGATTCTGCAGCTGATGTAATAGTGGCAAAGCATAACAAAGTTTACAAACCTCGCAGCTATCACTGGATGCTGTCAGCTTAAGGGAGAAAACATTAACACCAGAGTGGCTTAAGATGATATAGGCCTGTCTCACTCATAGGCTGAGGATAAGATGAAAGCAATGTTGTGATGTCACAGCAGAAAACGATGTTGGTAGGACATGTTTGTAGTGTGGTGAGCTTTAAACGAGAAAAGGTCCTTGGCACTCACAAACTACTGCAGTTGCTAAGCCTGAATAGTGAAAAAGTCCAAACAATCTATATTCATAACTGTTATTTTAATACCAGAAAGAAGAACCTCATTTCTGTTCATTTTCATTATAGGATACCATATAATATGGTATGCCACTGGCAGTCATTCTTCCAAAAATAGTAATTATTTCCCAAGTCAGCAGACAAATTATATGAATAATTCAGGATGCTACAATTTGTTTGATTTTCTGCTTCAGAGATGGAGTACTTCAATAACTCATTTGCTACTGACGTCTAAATAAGTAATACAAAATAGGCAAACTGTTAAAAGTATGTATTCCTTTCATGAACAAAAGCTGTCAGATTATTGCTCAGTGTTGCCCATCTGAAAAAAAAAAAAGCAATTCTTGGTCAGCTTGAAATGTAGGGATACCGGTCATTTAACATATTATATATATACTTTTTCATTTTCTTTCAGAATTCCAACTTTGAGATCAAAAGATTCCTCAATCTAGGCTTGCATTAGTTTGAACTAGGATTCACACACGGCAGTAAGGCCCAATATACTTCTTTAGCAGAGCCTATTGTGATCATCTAACCATTGTGGTTTGTAAACTGTGATTTGTGGTTTGAGCAATATACCCCCAGCTATTCTCTGGATCACAAAGCAAAACATAGCTTACTGCTTCTGTCCAAAAGCAACCTGTACGTCTGAATTGATTCCAAACTGTAATTTGGAAGCTTTGACTTACGAAGTGATTTTCTACTTATTCCATTTATTTTCATAAAATAACACTTTTCAGTTTTTCTTTTAGATTTGAGTTCCAACTCTGGGATGCACAGCAAGGCATTCAATTCAAGCATGGTAGTCTCCAAATCAGGTTCTGATCCTCTGTAGCAGATCTCCTAGGTATGTTGCAAATGCTATAGCATTTCAAAGCAAAGTCAGTACATTTCTTTATGGCAAGTTTCTCCAAATCCTTTTTTAAAAAGTAAAACAAAAATAAGATATTGATCTTACTGAGGAGGGTTGGGAAGACATAGAAAAGCCATATTTTAATTTTCATAATCCATCAGAAAGAGAGCACCTTGGAAGTCACCCCATGTTGACACATGGTACTGCCACAAGGGAATCTCAAAATTGTGAATCTTGTCCTTCACAGAGAGTTCATCCAGAATAGGCATATCTCCTGCATCCTGAAGTTCATATCCTGAAAAGTTTAATAACTTGTCCAGATTCAGATGCAGCTCATCCTTCATAGCTTGGAACCCTATAGAAACTCAGAGAATCTTATGAGTGAATATGTACTGCCTTAATAAAGATTCATTTCATTTTGGTCTCCTTGCGTTGAGAGGGAGCTTAGAGTGGAATCATCAGCAACGTACTGACCTGCTGTCCAACTGCCTCTCTCACAGGGTTATACTGGGAGATCTTTTTTTTTCCCAGAATTTGGATTTTTTTTCCTTCCATAGCTCTGGCCCATATTCAAAGTCACTCTTTCTTTTCCCAGCTTCTCCCCCTCTCCCCCCACCAAATGTGGTCCTGTTCTGCTCTATTTTTGGGAAAGTTATCTTGCTGATGGACAGACTGACAGAGTCCTGAGCCCTTTCACATAACATAATTCAAACATTCTTCTGGGATGAAAAGAATAACAAGGAAAGGAAGGCAAACACACCTTTCTGAGGTATTGGCTAACCACCTCTCCCAGTAGGATGCATTTTTTTTTTCTGGAATGTTTTTCTTCACAACCCTTGGTTGGATTCAGCCCATTTTTAAACTCAATCTTCCTTTGTTTTTTTGGCTTATCCTACCATACAAATTTGATTTCCATTGGGTTGGAAAGAATAAAAGGATAAAGGAATTCTAATAGATACTCAGAAAAATTCAACTGTGAAGTCAGGCCAATATGTATATAGTAAGTACCTGTATAGTCATGACAAACATCCCTGATTTTAAATGAATTTTTAATGTGGCCTTGGAAAATACATTTCAAAATATTTTACTGAAACAGATGCAATAACTGAATGTATTTGAATTTCCATAGCTACTTGCTATAGTTGCAATTCTATGCATGAGTGTAAGCTTCACTAAATACAGAATAATTTACAACTGTTGTTCACTCAACAACATTGTACTGTCCAGGGTAAAAAATCCTGCTTCCATTGCAATTAATTTGGCAGGACTTAATCAAAGCAACATTAACAATTATGTCATGTAACAAATTGTTCCTTTCTAATAACTTGGGGCCATTCTGACACAAGTTTATTTCAGCTATTTTCTGATGGCTACTAGATTAAAAAAAACAAAACTGCGAAACAAATTATCAATATGCTGATATAGCAGCTTAGTAATAGGATTTTTAACAAAGATTAATTAGCAAGATACAATGCTGCTTAAGCATAATTATGAATCTCATTACTACACTGGGTCTCACTTTTGTTTCTCTGTTGTATCTTCATTAACTACGTCTATTTTATACTCTGTAGCAGCTTTGTAATCCATTATCCATTCTTGGCTTTTATTGAGACTTGGTGCTTATGATCTTCATTAATCTCTACAAGCATTTAGTGTATGTTTGCAGTAGGGCTTCTTGTGTGTCCAGGTGGGTGTATCATTATATTTAGGGGAAATAAAATAGCTTAGATTTAGAGGAAATAAAATAGCTTTGTGTGGACAAAAGTAATGCAAGCAAACTTGCAGTTAATATAACTATAGTTACATTGGGTGGTGTGGGTCTTCCGGGCTGTGTGGCCGTGTTCTGGAAGTTTTGTTTCCTAACGTTTCACCAGCATCTGTGACCGGCATCTTCAGAGTGCAGGAGCACAGACAGGTGCAGTTCTGGGCACAGAGAGAACT
>NW_006540744.1:13862-26124 GCF_000186305.1 Python bivittatus
TCTTTGCCTCTTAGCTGCAGGCTCAGTTCTGGAGAATTCTTGCCAAGCCTGCTCTGCATTTTCTTTGGAGCCATGCTGACAAGCACACCAAACGCCTTCCAAACGCCACAAAACACACAAGCCTCACCGAACGTCTCCTTGCTACCGCGATCTCGCCCACAGGAAGCCGCGACCGCGTGGCAGCAGGGAAAATGGCCGCGGATTCGGTTCGTAACTTGAGGCAGAGTTCGCATGTCGAGGTAAATTTTTGGGGCCGGAGCTGGTCGTATCTCAAATTTTGTAAGGAGGGGCGTTCGTAACTAGAGGTACCACTGTACAAATTATTTTAAATTAAAGTTATTTAAAAAAAATATGTGGAAAAACAATGTGGTTATTCCAACCAATGTTTCATTTTAAAAACTTTCTATGGAACTCTCTCATTGCTAATACATTCTTCTGGACATTCTAACTAATTGCCAAGAAGAGAAGCCAAAGTCAAGGAAGACAAATATCTCAGGAAGGAATTCAAAGAATTTCAGACAGCTATTAGAAGAGACACATGCATTATTACAGTGACATCTGTGAACACACTGAAGATGGAAACAATATGGAAAAACAAGGAAAGTCTTCTGAAAGATCTCAGAAATTAGAAGGAGGTTCCAATATCAAACTGGTATGCTGATTCCAGCAAGAACTAACAAAGATGGAGAAGTATACTGAAATTCTCTACAGTAATCTTATCAACATCCAAGATACCTTAAAAGATGTTCCTTCTTATAAGTACTTCCTTTAGTACTAGAAGATAAAGTTAGATAGCAGTCTGATCATTACCAAGTCAGAAAGTTACAGGAATTGATGGAACATCTACAGAAATATGGCAAGCAAGAGAAGAAGAATCTATAAGGGTTTGAAACAAACTATGCCAGTAAATCTGGAGAATGACACAGTAGCCAACAGATTGGAGGAGTTGAGTCTACATATCAATACCAAACAAAGGAAACTTAACAGAGTATGCAAACTATTATACAATATAGAAGTAGTCCTTGATTTATGACCATTTGTTCAGCGACCGTTTGAAGTTATGATGCCACTGAACTAATGGTGGTTACAATCAGTCCTCAGAGTTCTGACCATCCAAGCACCCCTGTGGTCACACTTACAATGAGTTGCAGCGCCCCACAATCACATGATCGCTGTTTGCAACCTTCTCTGCCAGCTTCCCCAGAAAGTCAATGGGGAAACCAGCAGGGAAAGTTGCAAGTCACTGGGGTAAGTCTCCCCCACCCACGCACTTCCCCCAGCCCCTTTGTGCTCATGCTGTGCCAGCCACTTGTGAACCCCCATGCACCCTCCCAGAGCCTCACACCTCCCTCACACCCTTGTGCACCCTCGTGTGCCCTTGCACACCCTCCCCAATCTTCACCACACCTCCCTCACACCGTTGCACATCCTCTCACCCTTGCGCACTGTCCCCAACCCTTGCCGTGCTTCCCTCACACCTTCATGCACCCCCTCGTGCCCTCCCCCACCCAGCTGCAGCCATTTACCTGCCTGCCCCCCTGCTTGCAGGTTGTCTGGGACTTGCAACTTCCTGCTGGTTTCCCCATTGACTTGGCTGAGATTTGGTTAGTGACAGCAATCGGGATTGCAGGGATGTGGTGCCACTTTATGACCACATCACTTAGCAACTGAAATTCTAATCCCAATTGCCATTGTAAGTCAAGGACTACCTGTATTTAATTGCTAGCAAAATGAAGTTTAGGATCAGCCAATGCAGATTAGAGCCCAACATGAAAAGGGAAATGCTAGATGTTCAAGCTGGCTTTAGGAGGGGCTGAAGAACACAAGGTATTGTTGATGCATGCTGGATAATTGAAAAAGCCAAAGAATATCAAAAAAACACACCCCTCAATATGTGATTTCTTGATTATAGAAAAGCCTTCAATTGTATTGATCATGTCATGCTGTGCAATGTGCTTAGGAAAATGGGAATCCCAGAACATCTCATTGTCTTCATGAGAAACCTATATGCATGTTAGGAAGCCACAGTATGGATAAAACATGGAAAAACAGACTGGCTGCAGGTTGGCAAAGGAGTAAAATAAAGCTATATACTCTCACTTTATTTATTCAACCTATATGCTCAGTATATATGGAGGGAAGATGGATGGAAAGAAGATGAGCATGTTTTTAACACTGGAAAAAGAAACACCAATAACCTGCACTATGGTGATGACATTACTCTGATAGCTGAAAACACAAATTATTTGCAAGCTGTAGTAATGAAATTCAAGAGGCACAATTAAAAAACTACATTAAAATTAAAAACAAAGAAGACCAAACTAATGACAATAGGTACAGTAATCTAAAGATCTCACTTGAGACACAAATGACCAGACTCAAATTATCGTATTTTGGACACATTATGCAAGACTTAGCTCTCTTGAGAAGTCTACACTGCTGGAAGGGTGGAAGGAAAGAGAAAGAGAATGACAAACAGCAAGGTGGAAAGACTGAATTATAGTGGGAGATGGAAGACCTAAAAGATCAGGTTGAGGAAAAATATATCCTGGAGAAAATCTATGTGTTTGCTAAGAGTTGACACTGACTTGATGGCACAGCTTCATCATGGAATTCTTTATTATGTTGCTTAAGAAACTTTTCAACTTAACTTCACAGAAAATAGTGTATTAATAACTCACTAATCATGATAAGCATGGGATTGACTCCACAGCTAGAGATAACCTCTTACCATGAACTAAATTAAGATTTCTATTGTCCAACTATTTAATACAAGTATAATATGTTTGGTTTCATGTAATGGAATGATCTGGTTTATATTCCTCAGGCTAAGCATATTTAGTTATAATTTGTAACATAAAGGATCCTTTTCAGGTAAATAATAAGGCTGTGTACACTTCAAAAATGATGTGGAAGAAATGTTTCAGACCTCATGAATGTACCACCTACCTTCTATTCATTTAAAAAAATGGATTGCTTTTGAATTTCTGCACAAACCTGAGAAAAAGGACACCACTACTTTAATAGTTGCATTTTCTTTAATTAGTTAATGCCTACAAGCAGAGCCATCTATTTTTTCAGGTTCCTGCAAACAATTGAAAAAAGTCTGGCTGCTTTAATGAATAGCAGAGAAGCATTGGGATTACATGAAGTCTGATGTTTCAAACTTTCAAAAGTTTTTACAGCTTATTTAGAAAATAAGCAGTCAATCAGGCTACATTTCCCAGATCTTCACACTGAGAACCCACACTCTAGAAAAAAAAAAAATTCAGCATATTTCCAATTTTCTTTGGTCAAATAGGTGCCTGAACACTTCTAGTGCAGCATTCTGTTTTCTGACTGAAACTTCACCGTGTCCTCCCAGCTTCAACAGGCACAAACTCCAGTCTTCAGATCTTCAAAAGTCTTATTTCTGACTGAAAGGCTTGCTCTTTCCTCATTCTTCAGTTTCGTTGCTCTCTCCCTCCACCACATCTAGTTTGTTTTCAGTTCAGGACAATTTATCTCAAATGGCTCCCTCCCTGTGTTCATTTTTGAATTGTCTACTTGAACTTTCCTTCTCATAGCAAGAGTAACTAAGGCAGCTCTCCTTATTTTCAAAGCCAAGCTTCAAGCCACCTTTAAAAATTAAATAAAAACACAGCATTTATTTACATCTTTTCCACCAGTTTCCAAACTAGTAGTTTACAGTCTTTTTCCCCCCAGGATACTATTGACAGTGAAAGAGTATCCTGGTTAAGTGGTAAAAACCAGAGATCCATTCAGTTTTAAAATTGAACTTTTACAAAAGTCAGGACAATCTCTGCAAGCTGATATTCATGCTACATATGATCAGCAGTCACTTCAGAATGAGAAAAAATTAGAACGGAGCCCAGATAACAAACTTCTTTGCAGAAAGAAAATAGTTTTTTTGGCCTCCGCTTTTAGGTATGCTTCTGGATATTTTACATCTTCATAATCCTGTGCTATTACAGCACCGTATAGAAATAGTTCCAGTAATCAGTGGCAAAACAGTAAGAGTTCCTTTCAGCTTTTCCAAAGGTATCTGATATTCCCTGGTAAATGCATATCTTTATCCAGGCCCTGCAGTTTCTCAGAGTAAAGTCCAAATCTTTTATACCACAACTGTGTGTGTGTTTTCCTTTTTCTGAGGGTGTCAACTTTTTCTGCTGAAAGAGTAAATATGGCTTATTCTTGGCACACTTTGGAAGACAGCCATGGTTTAACTGTGATTTAACTGTGCTTTGTTGACTAAATGGCAAAGCTAGGCTCACTGAACCATAACTTACAATTGTATTTATTTTTATGTCAGGCTTGTATCTCATTCAATAATTAAGGGAACAAATTAGTCTTCCATCTTTTTTTATAAAATCCTGTTCAGCCTCTTCATTCTATTCAATGTTTACTGAAATCACTGACTTAAAGGAATTATTTAAACTTAGTGATGGCAAAGTGGAAAATACTTTTCATTTCTAAGGATAAACATCTTTCTATGGATTACGTTTGACCTGATGGATACTCTGATAGCACAACTGTAAATGGTTTTTCCTTTTCCTCTGAGAAATGTCAGCCCTTTTTTACTATTGAAACTCATTTCCACACACATCAAACTGCAAAGATTAATAATTATAACATTCACAATTTAATTAATGAAACTCCATCATGGTCTTGATTATTTCCTGTTGTTTCCTGTTACACTCTTTTAATTTAAAAATGCATTTAATTATTATCTTTAAATACCATTTCCTGAATCTCAGAATATTATTCATATCTTTCATTAGGCATAAAAGATATGAATAATATTCCATACTATACTGAACTTTTTAATAATCCTGAAAAAGATTTCTTGATGTTTTTTTCTTGAACCCCCCATCTTAGACAGTTTTCAAAAAGATAGACAATAGAAATACAAATCCCCTGGAATGGAAATGGTTAACATCTTTCAGTGTTATTTTATTGAACTGATGTCTACTTCTTATGTCATAACTAAACCTGCTTGGGGATCAAAATTCTGTGTTTGCCCACCCTAACATGGAAGATAAAATCCAGAGTGAAAGTCAGGGCATTTAAGACATTTTCTTCTTTAGATTTCCAAATGAAAAGTTGTCTTAAAAATGTTAAATAATTTTAACCTAGACAAAATATAGCGCATGAATTTATAAATTTCAATGTAAGTGGCTTGAAATCGAGACATCTTAATTAATTACATGTGTGTTTACAAGGTTCAGTGTTTATCAGATTTGTGTATCACAGGTAAACCAGGTGAAATACATTCTAGATGTGCTATAGAAATTGTACATTTTACAATTGTATAGGGAATGTGTTGTACTCAAGGTTCATAAGGCCAGGCTATTGTAGAGAATTCATTACAATCTATAGCAATTCTTACTATTAAATATACTAAAATTTCTTGTCTCCCAGATGCATAACATCTCTTTAATTCAATGACACATTATGTTTATAAAACATAAACATTTGAATTTCCATTTATTGTGAGTATTGGACAAATAAACTGTAATTTATCTACATTCCATTATGCTGACAGAATCCCATTTCTTCAGTACTATGCTGTATTTTATTCTAATCTCAGATTTAAGTAACATCAGTATTTAATTATTTTTATTTGTATGTTTATATGCTGCTTATTCACAGTGGCTCAAGGTGGCCTATAACATTTTTAATAAATGAAGCAATTGTAAATCTATTTTTAAATGTGTAAAACATTTGTGCAAAATTATATTTTGATCCCTGTCCTAACCTATAATAAAGGGGGGCCTGTTTGAGTTCCAGCAGAAGTTTGTTCCACAATAAATATATCTGTGTTAAGACCATCTACTTGGCGATCTAAGAGGCCAGGGCAGAATACAGGGGAACAGGAAGTTCTGTAAATAATGTAGACTTAAAATTTATAAGGCTTTGTATGCCATAGTGAGCACCATGAACTGGGCTTAGAAAGGAACCAGCAGCAGCTGTTTCAACATGAGAGTGAAGCAGCATCTCCCAGAAATGCCATTTACCCCATCCCATTTTGATAAAGTACAATTTCCAAGCTATCTTTAAGGACCACCCTATTGCAATAATCTAGTCTTGAGGATGCTTGCATGCATTTCATCAACATCACAAGAAGAGATGCTGCTAGTTTATCAGCCAAAGTTGATAAAAGCCCAATTTGTTATAGATGTTACATAGTTGTCAAGTTCAACATCACACACAAGAGAATCTCAAAATTGTGAATCTTGTCCTTCATAGAAAGTTCATCCAGTATAGGCATATCTCCTGCATCCTGAAGTTCATATCCTGAAATCTTTAATAAGTTGTCCAGATTCAGATTCAGCGCATCGTTTACAGCTTGGAAACATATAGAAACTCTTCAGATGTCAAACCACTTAAGAAATCCAACAGGATACTGTAGTCAATGGTAGCAACTTTTCAAAACTATTCTCCTTTTCCTCATATAAATGGTCCGTTGCAGCAGTCAAGGCCAACTCTGTGCCAAATCCAGGTTTAAACCCTGATTGCAAAGGATTGAGATAATTTGTATCCTTTAAAGGCTTCAAATGCAGGAGATCATAAGAAAAGCTGTGCTGAATCAGACCAAAGACCTATCTAGTTCAACATCCTGATCCCAGGGTCCTGCCAAGAGCATGTTTTCCAGGATAGCCAATCATCAGGAATGCAGAAAGTTAATAACTGCTAATGTACAGTAGCCAATAGAGAATCCAAGGTTCATTCTTGAAGTTCAACTAGAAAAATGAGCAACTGCCAAAGCCAGATTCCCAAAGCAAAATCCAAGTCAAGACCCAAACCAGGCTATTTGCCAAACACTGCCACGTTGACTGATTGGAAATAAATTACTCCGAAAGGGATTTGCTCATTTTTACTAAGATATAGATGGAGAATTCATAGTTTTGAAATGGAGCAGGTAAAATATTTAGGTATTCTCTTCTAGTCCTCTACTTCCTAATAAATAAAATCTGTGAAGTCACAGCCAGGGCTGGGCTCAAAGGGCTACAAATACAATGATTAGTCTTGCCAGCTGCAATGGGACATTTCAGGGCCTGATGCCATCTAACTGTGTAATGCAACCCACTATTTTCAGCACCGATGGTTCAGAACAGAGGATTTATATAAAACTAGAGCTACCAGGATACTGCTTATGCTCCAGCTGCCAAATGTTTAAGCCCGTTAGAAGAAACAATTCTTATAAAGTTGGAGAGAGCTTACACTATGAGAAGATGCTTTACTCCCAAGTAATATCTTAGCTCCAAAGTGACAAGTCCTTTAAATTGGGGTCTAAACCCAGAAACGCCACGCTCCCTAGGAACTGACAGGGGCTTAGACTTTCCATCCATCTTGGGCTCTGAGCTCTTGCTCTGTTTCTAAGATAAGCAAGACAGTTTGGCACGTCTCCTGGGTACCTTTCATCCTCTGATGAGAATGTTTCCGGGGGGGGAGGCACAACAGAAGCCCACAAGCAGAGCATGAGCTTTTGCGGTTGTGGCATTCAAAGGCATACTGCCTCTTATACTAATAACTAAACCAGTGTTTCTCAACCTCAGCAACTTGAAGATGCGTGGACTTCAATTCCCAGAATTCCCCAGCCAGCCATCTGGGAGTTGAAGTCCACACATCTTAAAGTTGTTGAGGTTGAGAAACACTGACCTATACCATCAAAATTGGTATCCAATGGCAGCTTCCTGAACTTGCCTAATGGTCTTTGCAAGTGGTCCAATTTGGCACCCATCACTATATCTTGTGGTGGAAAGTTCTACTTTTTACTATTTCAGTGTGAAAAAATATTGTCTTTTAGCTTTACAGTACTGGATGACTGAATGGAGCAGAGAAAGCTATCATTTCATGTCTGGTTTGCTCTTGTATACAGGATCTAAAGCAAATAATATATTTTGCATAGTTCAACGGATGTTCCCAGTCTCACTATTCCCTGGCTTTTTCAGCTTGGTGTGAAGTAGCTGGATGCAGATTGAGTGACAGATACACAATGGAGGCATTGGAAGTGACATATTTTTCTTGCCTTTAATTTGTCTGTTCAGAATTGCCACCCTCCAAACCACATGCCTACGTCCAAGGAGAAAAGATACATATGTGGCATTTCTCCTAAGAACTTTCCTTCCTTCTTTGCCTCAAGATAGCATCTATTAAAAAAAAAAAGTTCAGCTTAGTAATTTTTAGGGCTGTGCAAAGGCTTTCAAGGGGTGCTTCAGGACACATGGAAGCATGTGTAAAGTGTCTTGGTTGAATTGTTGAAGCAGATCTGTCTTTTTTCAGGCTCACATCGCTGCTTTAGAAACTGCTCCTGGCTTTGCTTCATATGGCACTTTATTTTTTGAAAAGGGGTGCTTTGTGTGTGCACTCATACGTTTTAAAGCATTACACAACCCTAGTAATTTTAGCAACAGATAAAATAATTGCAGTGTTGCAGTAAAACACAGCCACATAGAAGGTGTAATGCTTCTCTTCTATTTGTTTGGGAATATTATAAATATCATAGAAATTATTATAAACAATATTGTTGTAAGAGTTGTTTTGGAAAACTAATAGAAACTCTAGAGTTAATTGTTCAGGAATATCTTTCAATTTTTTTTAGATAAGTTAAAATAAACAGAAACAAACAAAAAATGTAACCCTGCCTAAGCAATCAATCTATCGTTAGCAACATTTTCCGCCAAGAAAAAACAGTGGACGCAGCATAACATTTTATGGGAACATTTCATAACTGAAAAATTATTGAGTACCATTGAAGAAATTTCCAGATATAACCAACAGTACATTTACAGGAGATAGAAAGATTCTTAACTGAGCAATTATTCAGCTTTTGTTTTCCTATAAACACATGGGAATTTTGTAAGCTATCTAAATAAATAAATAAAGAGAAACTCCATCCAGAACATTTCATTTGTGAGACATTTGTCATACAAAACTGTTTTTAAAAAACTGAACTCTATTTCTCAAGATATTTTTAGCCGTAACAAAATCATCCCAAATTGGTTTGTGCTATTTATGGCATTCACATTCCAACTTTTTTCCATGAAGCCAAGGTTAGTATACATAAGGTGGTCTTTAGTTTAAGCAGTGACCCAGACCCACTTAGCTTCCACAAAGGTTAGTGCTCATAATCCTGTGTTATGCTAGGCTAGTTTCCAACTCCCAAACACAGATTTAATGATGTCTGAAAACAGTTCAAACCTGCTTTATGATTGCAGCACGGCAGTCACAGCCACCAAGGGATTTAGCAAGGGGAAGAGTTTGGCTTGCAAAGACAATTTGTAACTCACCACCTTCCAGCTGGATAAGCCAGACATGACCTTCTTATGGATCTCTTTGATCAGCAACCAATAGTCCAAAGACAACCATGAAAATCAACTCTCTTCTAGCAACTAGATCTCCAAGTTAAAATCAGTGCTGTTTTCCTTCATAACTGATCATTTGTTGATATAGTAAATATAATTTTTGGCACGACACTAACCTTAAGGACCTTAGCAATATGGCTTTGGCTTTTTTAATGTAATTTTTATGATAATTATTGGCTGTGTGTGTGTGTGTGTGTGTGTGTATTTGTAATGGTTTTAATGATTTTAATGATTGAAATTGTTCACCACCCAGTCTCACTTGGATTGAGATGGGCGGCTATAGAAATTACATAAATAAATAAATAATAAATTATGGAAGTACATAAATTCTAAATAACAGCTTTGGTTTGCAATGTGGCTAAATATGTGTTACAAAAGCATAATTAGCAGAAATTTGATGTATACTGGAAATGCTAAACCATGTACATAATCAGAATCCTTTCGTTCAGTAAACTTGGTGTAATGTTAGGTGTCTCTATAGGCAGCTGATCAAGTTACTTATCATTCCAAAGTTATATAAAAACCTAGACATTTTTGCTGTTCTGAAAGTATTCTGAATTAGAACAATGAACTATTTTTAAAAAATCTGAAGATGAACAGGCAACTATTTTTGGAAAGCATAACTAGATGATGTTGGCATCTATCAATCCCTCACTCATCTGCAAGGCACATTTTTCACCTCCACTTCCAAAATGCACTATCATGTTAGGTCACATTCTTCTTGTCCATTTTACATAGCACACTTCAGTGTTTTGCAGGTTAATCCCAGCAGATTATTGACTACTTTGCTGAGGAAGGAATGCTCCTTCATCTGAGTCAATGCTCTCTAATATCTTATACGTCTTCCCCGAAAAATGGATAAAACAGTGCATTAAGAGATTTTAAAAAAGAATAGGGAAAATTGGGAAGTTCAAGGAAAGAAGAAAAGTAAAAAGTTCCCATGTTTCTGCCAAATTTCAAACCTGCAACCTTCTATTTACAAAGAAGATTAATAGCCATCATGGGAAAAATAGGTCTAAAAGACATTAGAAAGCAATTGGACAATAAGAAAGAATTATTTTTAGATGCTTGTTGTGCCTATACCTATGTACATTTTAATGCTTCAACTCTGTATTTATAAAAATTCAATTTAACACCCACCCACCCACACACTTATATATGTCCAGACCCATGCAAAGGAAGGAAATCAATAGGCCATGGATTTCCTGGAAAAGAAAGAAGGGAGGCCACAGCAGAGGAATTGCCCAAGGGGAAGCTGCATTAGCTTGCAGACTGGGTGAAATACTTTGAAGCTGTGCCAGATGTTTCAGTCTGGACCCAATTTTTTTTTAAACTGGCTTATAGACAAGCTGGCATGAGCACAGGGAAGATCTCCTTAAATGGTAAGTACAGATAAATCCTAGATTATATCAGAGGAAATAGCCTAACACTTTAATACACGCAGTCTTCCTGTTATTAAAGAATATATTTTGTACCTACTTAGTGATTGACAGTAAATTGCTAAAGTGTTCATACGGAACACAGCTGGGCAATTCTCTTCTATCAAGGAGAGCATGAGAATGATGGGGTGGGCTTAAGTGAACAATAGGCAGAGACAAAAGTGAGTGAGGCCACCTTTTTCACTTGGATTTTCTCTTTGTCTCTCTCTGTTCCCCTCTCTTCTACTCTCTCTGTTTTACTCCCTTCCTCACAGCAGTTAGGACAGATTGCTCTTGCTCTGAAGTGCTAGTCTGCAGATGGTTTGGAAACTATGTTAAGGACTGCAAGGTGTCTATCCCAATATAGAAGAAAAAGGATATTTTGGCCTGTGAAGAACTCCACAGATACATTAAGTGAGCTAGATGACAGCCAAAATATATATCTTTTTGGAAAAGTATCCCAAATATCTTGTGCCATTCATTTGCATGATTGTATCAATAGCTTTAATTCACTTCTTACACTGATATATTGTAAAGCCCATTTAATTGGTAAGTTAATTGATTATAATCAACTGTTAATTAAGAAAATATGTTTAATCATCTTGCAACTTTAATTGGCAGATGTATTCAAAATGTGCTATGTAATTATCTATTTTTGCTATCTGTCACTAATCTCCTGAAAATTGATCATCTTGATTTGGACTTTCATGACTGTATTACTGTATCATTATTTCCGTGTTTCAGTAGAGTATAATATTAGATAGATATCGAGGCTCTTGGGAATTACATGGCATGGGATATCCGAGTAATTGAAACAAAGGTATCTTTAAAAGACATGAAATAGCAGGTCTGCTTTTAGGCTAATGTGTGGATACATATCTTGCTTGTGGATATTTTTTGGTCATGCATATTGCTGGGTCCAATACTGAAGTGACCACAGACATATAACTTACTTGCTCCCAACACTGCCTACAATTATCTGCCAAACTCTAGCCCACCGCCCCCCCCCATGATTGTTAAGATTCTGTTTAAATTTTAAAAATAAATAAATTGGCATACTGCAAAGGAAAATGTCTTCTAGTGGGTTTTTCCCCCCTGTAAAGTATGCCTCTCAGTGTTACATACATATTTTTAGAAAATAAAAATAGTAAGCAGTTGTAGCCCTGTATTTTTTGCAGCGTGTCTGCTTAACCAGAACAAAAGACAAAGGTCAGGACCCACACCATGGGCCTAGGAAGCATCCTCCCTATTTGTCTTCTGGTAAAGAGCTGCTTTGGCACTGACACTCGCCATAGCAGTTATGTGGTCAGTAGGCCTGTTCCTCCATGGCAGCCACTCACTGAGAATGGCCATGTTACATTCTCAAAATTCCAGATGTGTCCACTAGCTGAAATGTCTGAAAACGTATAGTTTACCTAGGTCAGTGTTGTCCAAACTTGGCCACTTTAAGATGAGTGGACCTCAACTCCCAGAATT
>NW_006540745.1:1400-18192 GCF_000186305.1 Python bivittatus
AGAAAGGTAGATGATAGATAGATAGATAGATAGATAGATAGATAGATAGATAGATGATAGATAGAAAGGTAGAAGATAGATAGATAGATAGATAGATAGATAGATAGATAGATAGATAGACAGATTATAGAAAGATAGATAGATAGACAGACAGATGATAGATAGATTGATAGATAAATAGATAGACAGATGATAGATAAATAGACAGATAATAGATAGACAGATGATAGATAGATAGATAGACAGACAGACAGACAGACAGACAGACAGACAGAGATAATGACAGAGGATAGAGGATAGACAGAGATGATAGAGAGAGAAAGGAAGAGAGAGATTGACAGACTGCCCTGTATCATAGAGAGCACTGTAGGGAATGAGAAGACATAGTGGGAAGGAATCTCCTTTCTTTGTCTTCAGCTAAAAGGGTCTTTGGTGGCTCTCCCTGGCACCATCCAGGGTCATGTTGGGAAGAGCCAGGCCACCAACTGCCCTGCAACCATTTTGTGAGATTGCTGACTGCGGCTGTCAGGGGCTAATGGCAGCTTTTACAGAACAATGAAAAAGAAACTTCTCAAAGTGCAGGTTGATATGCATTAGGTAGAATAAATGCTTTCTTTAAAGCACAAGAGCAGAAAAACGGTGACAGTGGCCATGTACTAGGAAATGGGAGTCATTCCTTGCTGAAAAGAAGGTAAATAATCAATTCACCAGAGTTCAGCGCCTATCAATAATTACCTTACAAATCTGTTGGCGGGAGGCTGGAAGAAAAGATATGGTTGAATGACAGTACTAGATGTAGATATGATTCCACTAATCAGGAAGTCTCCTGGCTTGTAGTAATTTAACATGTATTTTTCCTCTTTCAACACATCCAATTGACACCTGACCTTCAACGTCCCACAGGGAAAATGGGACACCAGGAGAAGCAGCAGCAGCAGCATTTCTCATCTCATGATGGAGATCTGCTCTAGTCTCTGTCTTTGGTCTCAGAGCTGACTTAGGAAACCAACATCCTCTCGCCAAAGGTGAGGCACAGCCTGGCACCAGATCTGGAAGGAACAACCTAAAATCTCATGTGGGTAAATCCCATCTGATGGTCTTTGCAGGGCTTGAGCTATTTTCAGGGTTTTTTATATGAAAGGTTACCAAATATTTGTCAAGTCCTGTTGATGAGGAGTTACTAAAGGATCCTCAGCTTGGTTTCAGAGATGACCCAGAAAGCAGGGGAACTCCAGAGGCTTTGCTGGAAATAGAATAAATCACCATCATTTTGTTAATCATAAAGGAAGAACGGATCACAGTGGACTCTCGATAAGAAATCTTTGTAACCCATGGGCATAGTTTCAATTTAAGGGTTTAATTGTTCCATCAAGGGAGCAGTTCTGGAAAGTTTGACCGCCTCTTACTTATCAAAATTATTCTTGAAGTACTAAATGTTGTAATGCACTAAGAAAACGGAACAGTTTTTAACTAGCCATTGGGAACATTACAATCCCTTCCTACCTACTTCTGGTATGGATTAGGCATCTTCCTGCCTTCAGGTCAGGTCCCTGGAACACCTGCATCCAGGAGGAGATACTCCATTTAATAATCAGAGGCACACAAAGTTTACTCAGTTATGCAAAAGAGAAAAACAGCCATGTTCATGTGTACAGTCACCATGAAATCTTTGCCCATTCCCGAAGTGTTATGTAATGGGGCAGAGTCATTATCCTTTTGGTTCAGTGGGCAAATCTGGATGTTCGAAAGCTTGTCAAGGCCACTACAAAATGGCTGCTGTGGAGGACATGGCAAGGCAAAAACACCCGATTCCAGGAAGACTAGAGGCTTTCCCTATCTTTGTCTTTCTAAAGCAGAATCATGCCCTGGCCAGACTAATTTTCTCCCTGGTAATAATAGATTTAGTTGACAGATAGCTCAGGACTAGAACCAAGCTCAAAAGTAGAACCAAGGACCTAGAAAGGTGGTGGGCTTCTGTTCCTTGGATGACTTTAAAGATAGGCAAGGAAACCAACTGTCTGGGAGGTACTGTAATGTGGATATTTGCACTGACCAGATACATCTAGTGGCTTCCAAGTCTATATATGGTCCAACACTAACATTCTATGGGGTCCACCCTGCTACTTTCAAAGTTCCTTCCTGTCTTCTTTCCCTCTCCCATTTCATCATGATTTGGTCTCAGAGTCTCCTCAACATTCACAAGAGGCTGAAAGGTCTTCTGGCCAGACATCTTTAGCCAATTGTTTCTCTTCTTCCAGTGGTGACATCCATTTGGGTTTGACATCCCAACAGCTCAAAAGGTCAATGATACAAAACTGTGGGATGTGTAGTCCAAAGCAGGGGAAGCCAAAAGTTGCTTGTTCCTCTTAGCAATTGATAAGACAGCATCTACCATAACTTGTCCTCGAGTCTCTGCCTTCTTCCTCTATATTTCTCTTGAATCTCAATTTCTTACTAGCTCAGTCTCTAGTGCTGAGGATGCCCTGGATAAGGTGCATTATATTAAGTCATTCCTGGGTCAAAAAGGCTTTGCTGACCTACTTAGCTTCCTTAAAGGCTACAAGCAACACACTGACAGGCCCTGCTTCCAGCAACTATGTTCCAGTTTCCTCCCTTTATCTTGCCTGTAGACAGCATTCTCCTTGTGCCCACTCATGTCTTCCCCATTGCTACTTCTCCAACCAAGCAATTGCCCTGCCTGTACTTGGCTCCTGGGTCCCCAAGTAGCCTTACACACAGATGCCCATATCTTGCCTCCTCCTGCCTGCATTGTGCACTGACATTTGTTCCCCCCCCCCCCCCCGAACCCAGAGATGAGACATAATGACTGAGAAGAGAGGCAAGCATGGCAGGAGAAGGATCAATGTCACCACTCTTTTCAGGAGAATCCAAAGACAAAGAGTGACATTTTGTCTCCCATTGCTCCAGGAGAGGATTTATTTCAGAAAAATGATCATGTCTTTCCAAGCAAGAGGAGACCCACTTTATTTCTAAATCTACTGTCTCTGATATGCAAGCTCCATTACCAAAGCAATGAGGGGTGAAACATATCTTAAGTCCACAACAGACAGGTAATATTCAGAAGAGGTTCAGACAGACACCTCCCTAATTCACTGGAGAATAAGAAGGGGGAGGAAGAACTGCACAATCAGACTTGCAAAGCTCTGCTATTCTCAGAATCTCAATAAAAGTAGCTTTCCAGTGGAGTTCATTTCCTGGCCTGGTCTACCTAGTGGGGCTGACAATTTGCTATGTATCTTATTTTATGGGTTTCCTACTGTACCTCTATCTAAAGTTTCTCTATATTTCTTTTCCTCTTGTCCCCCTTTTTCTTTTCCAGGAAAGCATGAATTGCTCCCCATCTCAATTTTCAGGGATGAGGTAGTCCTGTCCTTAACCCTAGCTGGGTGCGTGCATGTGTGTGTGTGTGGGGATATTGCAAAATGGCAAGATGCTGTTTGCATGCATGTTTTGAAGAGCAGGACTTTGATGACATGCTCACAATCACCATCTTGCATTTTTGACTGACCAGGCAGGCATCGCTGCTCAGTTGCTCTGCCCACTGTGGAGCAAGGAGAAGCTAAGCTTCTTTTCTCGTTCCCAGAGCCCTGGTCCCCCTTCAGCCAGGTTTAATTCAGCCCTGGTGTTTCCTAGGCTCTACAGCCAGGGATGGGTGGCCTTCGGTGGGACGGAGATTTAACTAGAATTTTAACATTGTGATCCCTCCCTTCCTCCGCTCTTCAATTTACTTCAATCAGAGTAATATTTTGGTGAGCCTTTGTTGACTTTTTCTTTGGAATCTTTCAGAAGAAATACTGAGGATGCCTCTTAAAATCTTCTGCCTCTCCAGTTGAAGAGGAAAATTAATTTATTTATCTATCTATCTATCTATCTATCTATCTATCTATCTATCTATCTATCTATTTATTTTTCAGATTTGTCACTGCCCATCTCATTGCAGAGCGACTCTGGGTGGTTTACAGTAAAAAAGAATAAATATTGATTGAAATAAAATAAATATGAATGAATTAAAATACACTACAACAACAGTTCCTACATGATACTTCCAAGAGACTGATGTTAGGAGTTAATAAACTTGGGGAGTGTCTTCAAGGCGCCAGCCGCCCCCAGGTTTGGTTGTATCTCTTCTCGCCCCACAATTCCAGCTCTTCCTTTAGAGAAGAGTTTGTTTGGATGGTAAAACCTCAAGATGAAACTATTTCTCCAGCTGAGATTCTGAAGCTGATGCAATCCAAGCTAGGGCTGGGAGTCTTTTTAAGAAAGCATTGATTTTTCAGTTGATGGATAAATTGCAATCAGCATGTAACCTTGTGGAAGACAATCCTGGCAAACTATATTCTGAGATGCCGAATATTCGTAAAGACATTGGCACATTGGATGAGCATATTACTACTCTGGATTGTAACATGAATTTACTACCAGGTGATGTGAAGCGTGTAGGCATAATTCAGCAAGAGTATTTATTTATTTATTTTATTTATATATCCCATTGATATAGCCCCCCATATGACACAAAGTGACTCTGGGCAGCCTACAACAATTGAATAAAACAACAAATACATAAAAACAATCATGATAAAAGATAAAAAAGGGATTATTAAAATACAACATTATCAAAAACTTGAAAAACTAAAATAGCAAAATAAAATTATATTTTGTTAAAAATATAAATTGAAATTTTAAATTTTTAACAAAATTCCAAGAAGAGCTGGAAATATGTAACCATTGCTCGCTCCCATGAACCCAGGATGAATCTACAGATTGAAAGCAAGGAAAGGATGTAGATTTGTGGTAGGAGTAGATGTCTTTAGGGTCCCAGACCAGTGTGTGTGTGTGTGTGTGTGTGACATAGATTTGCATGACAAAGCCCTGATTAAAGTACAAGAGGAGCTGACTTGCAGACACTTAAAAATACATCGTTTCCCCACCAATGCTGAAGGTTTAGTTACTTTGAGTTTTGGGGAAAATTCTTATGAGAGTTACTTTCATTATCCCCTGATCAGGACTTGGAAATGGATGATTTCTACTGCATAGGCTCAGAACCAGTTTGAAGATTCCTCAGAGCGCTCCTCCGATTATTGGTAAATTTCCCAGGGTTGCAGTTTCTGATATGCTTTTGAGAAAGGGATGTGAGCTCTCTACCTTGAAAGGTAAAGAATGTAAAATCCAGGTCACTTCAGATATCCCACCGGCTGTGATCTCCCTGAGGAAGGAATTTTCCTTGGCTCAGCCTTCGGCTAAAGAAAAATCAACTATTTATTTTTTTCCTTGTTTCCTGCAATTTTCTAGCTCTCAATTTCTGACCAGATGAAGTGCTTTGGGGATCCTGACACGTTTTTAACTTCATAATGCAGGACCATCGCCATCTTGAAATACTTACAGTACACTTACTTCCTTAGATTCTCCTTGCTTCATGTTTGGTTGGCTTCACTGCCCTCTGCTGGATCTTGGTATAAATGCACCAATTTTAATTCTGTTCACAAGGATGGGCAGTGTAAGGATCGCTGCATTCAGCGCTGAATAAAAGACTCTGAGAGACACAGGCTGGTTCGAAAGCAGTTTACTCGGGTGTAATGCGTAGCGGTTACAGACAAAGCCAGGATTGGCTTGGCACGGTTACATCAGCGGTTTTATAGGATTCCCCCCTTGACCAGGAGTTACCCCTCATTCCCGCCCTTTACCCCAGTTCCCTGGGTTACTCAGTTCATCAGCGGTGTTCTTCCCTTTGCCTTAATGGCAGATTCAGCCGGGTTTCTTTGTCTCCCTGATTGCTGCCCTTTGTGTGTGTGATCGTTGTGATCGTTGGGCTTTTCTTCTGCAGGCCAAGCCGGGGCTTCTTGATTGCCTTGCAGATCACTACTGAATTGTGACGCTTCCAAGCTGTTGTGGTTGGCAGTGCCTGGGGCATTCGAGGGAAGCTGGTTTTGTCACAAAGTACCTTTTCCTGCCCTGAGTCAATTGCCACCACCTACCACAATTAATTTGCAGTTTGCCCTACTTCCTCTTTTCTGCTGCCTGTGCCTGAGGCACTGAAACTGACTAGGCGCGGTGAAATTGAATAGCAGTGTTGGCCGTGCCCTGCCGTGCTGGTGAATCTGACAGGCAGCAGGAGGGGCGTTGAACTGGTGAACTTGTTCTCTATGGAAGTCATCGTTTTGTTTATTTTTGTTGGTTTTTTTTGTTTGTTTATGTATTCTTTTAATGTTTTTGTTTATGTATTCTTGACATATATTTTTAATTTTAAGCATATCTTCTTTGGTCAGTGGTTGGATTGCCTATTTAATAATGATTGTATCTTCTTGCAAAAACAGTATTTAAATTAATAGAAACTCATGCCATAATAAATTGACCAGAGTTTTAGCTGCCCATATATTCTTTATAGATATAAGAGAATATCACAGTTTCCCTCCCAAAATAAGCTGGTCCCCTTTTTTTCTCTATAGAAAAGGCGATTCTTTCCAAACGTCTACCTCATTCAAAACACCGTGTGCTGGGATCAGTGCCTTCAAATCAGCATATATTGTTTTCAAATTAACGACAGGAATAGCCTAGATGATACGTTAGAAAAAAAATGGGAGAAGAAAAATATGTAGGAGCAAAGAAATAAGTCAAAGCATATAATAATCCATGTAACAGAATGAAAACTCAACCCACAATAACAGGGAAAGATAAAATGAAATAAAATACTAAAACAAAAAAACAAAACAAAACAAATAAAATAAAATAAAATAAAATAGAATAAACAAAATCAGACCAAACCATCCAGATCATAAGCAACAGAATTTCCTCTCCTCTAAATATTAGGTTGAGCAAAGCTACAATACAATGCTTTCTCTTTTCTGGTTTCAGAAACTGCATTAACATTAATGATAGTTTATGTTACTAGCAGAATGCAGATTGTAATAAAATAATGATTTAAAAGAAAATGACTTCTTCAAAGAGCAGTTTCATTTACCAGTCATAATTAAAAGTTAAGCTGGGAGAAAGAAAGAGTTCTTAGAAGACATAAAAAAGAATTTACTTCCAAGCTGTTGTATAGCACCACTAAGTGGTACAAAAAATAACCACTAAAATCAGGAGCCCTCCTAGTTTTTCATCATCAGATGCTCCTTGGTGTTCATGTCAGGTCTCCAGATAATGATATAGCATTTGGGGAGAAATATGCAGCCCAGTAAGCCCAGGCTGGAAGCCAGGATGGAGAAGATCTACTGTGACATCCAAAGTTCAGGTCTTCAATATGTTCCTGAGCCAGCTCTCCCCACTCCTCCCAAATTAGTTTCACTCCCTCCATTCTATCTCCACTCCCTTTGACTTCACTTTGATTCTTTGTCTAGCCAAAGTATAAGCTGCAGTGAGCAGGTGTTGCAGGTTCAAAGAACTTCCTTATCTCTTCTCAAAATCTGAAACTACTGCCCATCTTAGAGGAATCAATGTCTCGTCTCCTGCATCCTGCACTTAACCACTTTCACTTTTCTTGCTTTGCATGCAACTTTCCTGCAACCTTGGGGTGTCTTAATAAAACTGAATATTATATAACTAACCAGAGGAAACTGCCCTGGTGTGAATGAGGCACATTCCTCAATTCAAGTCAGATACTCCAGAATAACTATATCCAGGGCAAGTCAAGCGATCTTTATGTTCACAATTTCCATGAAATCTAGGTCTAACTTCAACTGGGCAATATAGTATAGGCTATAGCGTCCAAGCCAATTCTTATTGAATTCCAGGCAATGTTTTGATAGCAGAAAGCAGCTGACAGTTCACTGAAGGTTCAGAAGAGAAAGTGATAGGATCAGCCCACTCAACTTCTGCTATTCTGCTTCATCCTGATACGAGGTATTCCTGGGAGGAAGAGTACAGAAGTCTGAGAGTGTACACTAGGAGTATATACTCCCAGAAGGATAACCCAAGGAATGAAGGTCATCCCACCCTCCAGGTCTGCAAAGGACAGAGAAACCCCATAATCCCCTCTCCTTATTTATTCACCCTATGTGCTGAATATATGATGAGGGATGCTGGATTTAAACACTGGAGGAGGAAACTTCAAGGTGTGCTATGCTGATGACACTATGATTGCTGAAAATGCAAAAATTCTGGGAGATCTAGTAATGACAGTCAAACAGCACAGAGGAAAAATGGGACAATGATTAAATAGAAAGAAGACCAAACCTATAAGCGCAGTTATGGCAACCAGCTTTAGAACTGGCAATGAAGATACTGAAGTGCTAAATAGCTTTTGCTTTTTGCTATTTTTTATTTTAAAAAATTCAGTACAATAGAAGTATAGAAAACTAAAGAAAATTAAAGAAAAAATATGAAAGAAAAAAGATTAAAAAGAAGAAAAAGAAGTGAAAAAGTGAAAAAAGAAAGAAAATATAGAATTATGACTTCTGCTCTTCTTTCTATCTAGTAATTGCTATCTTAATTTTCCCTTTCCTCTTTAACCCTTTTCAATCCCTAAACCCATAAATCATCAATTCAGTCTTTTCTTCTTCCAACAAGAAGTCCATATAAGGCTTCCAGTCTTTCAAAAAGGTCTTTGTCATTTTTTTCCTGACCAAACTGGTCAGCTTTGCCATTTCTGCAAGTTCTGTTAATTTTATAATCCATTCTTCCACTGTGGGTATTTTAATATTCTATGGAGTCCTGGGTACTCTCTGAGCTTGGTTGTGTGCTTGCAGACATTTCATTACCCAACTAGGTAACACCATCTGTGCGAGGGAGTGTGAGGTTTGCTCCCTGTTTATATACAATAGTATACAGTATACAGTGCTTTGCTATTCTTCCATCTTTGTGCATACAATAATCTTGCCGCAGTTACCATATGCAATATTAGTTTCCCATATTTCTTTTCTAGTTCATTGTTCATAAAACCCAATAGAAATAATTCTAGTTTCATTGTAATATTATTCCAGAGTATCTTTTGCATCACTGTATGAATTTGCACCCAGAATTTCTTTGCTTTTTCACAAGTCCACAAGGCATAATAAAAAGTCCCCTCTTCCTTTTCACATTACCAACACTGGTTTGGTATTTCTTTGTACATTTTTGGCAGCCTAACTGGTGTTGTATAGCAACAAGAAATCATTTTATAAAAGCTCTCTTAAATGATGACCCAATGTAAATTTAAGACCAGTTTCCCACATTTTCTTCCTTTTGCTTTTGCTTTCTATGATCAACTATCAGCAGCAAAGGAACCAACAGGCAAGGAACATGCCGCAGGCGAGCACTTGGTAGAGTGGCCTTGAAGGACCTGGAAAAGAGATTCAGATGTCCAAAAAGATCAGAATCTTTCCTAAAATGGTTGTCACTCTATGGAAGGAAAAGTTGGACTTTGAAGAAGGAGGATAGAAAGGATATTGATGCTTCTGGGCCCCTGAGAATACCATGGAAAGCTAAGGAAACAAACAACTGGATCATTGAACAAATCAATCCAGATTTCTCACTTCAAACACAAATGATCAGGCCCAGATTAACATATTTTGGTCATATTAGGAGAATAACTAACTGTCTTCAACATTCTATGATGGTAAGAAATATGGAAGGATGTAGAAGAAGAGGATGATCAGTAGCAAGATGAAAGGACTGAATAACAGCAGGAATGAGAATACTGTTGGAAAACATGAAGGATCAGTTATATTGGTTAAAAGGAGGGAGAAAATCAATTTGCTAAGTCACTAAATTACTCAGTAGAATAAGCCTTCTTCCAGGAACTATAAAGAGCACAGACAAAGAGGGACGCTTTGTCTTCCTTGGTTCTATGGGAGGATATATATTTCAAAAATAAGGGGTTTTTCCCCCCAGAGAAGAGGATAGCCACTTTTTTCTCCTTAAATTTTGCTCTTTATTTACAATGCAATATGGTAGAGTACCCAGGAGGGTTGAAATAGTCACAGTGGTGGTCACTGCAGTGTGACTGAACCTTCTGCCTTGAAGAAGTTGCTGTTCCTACACATCATCAATGAGTTTCCTATGGGTTTTCTATACATTTATTCTTTCTATACATTTATAAGTGTCTACGAGGTTACTGTGTGTCTCATCCTTGTGGGCCTGGGAGGGTTATCTATTCCTAAGTATCATATTCTATCAATTATTATTATTATTATTTTTTGCTAAGCCTTAGTCTGTCATTCCTGTATATTTATTTATTTATTTTTACTGTCTGTGTCCTCTCCCCATTTTTCTTTTATAGGAACACTTGAATTGCCCTCTCCTGTATAAGTCCCCTTGCTAGTCCTGTCCTAGACTACAGCAGACTCTGCATGGATGTGTGGGTGGGTGTGTTTGTATGAAAGATGGCAAAAAGCCAAGTTGGTGGTTCCACACCAAATCAAGAAGAACCATACTGATTTTGATTCAACTTTTATTTTTTTTCCCCTATTAAATATAATTATTTTCCTATATATTGGAAGTGTGGTACCTCCATGTCAACTGATGGCATAAGAATTGTCCTTACTTTGGGATTTTCTCCAAAGGCGTCATCAGGTGTGAAGTTAGTGATATTTCAGCTGAAATCAGTACAGGTAGACTTTGCTTAATGACCATTTGTTTAGTGACTGTTCCAAGTTATGATGGTGCTAAAAAAGTTACTTGTGACTGGTGCCCGAAGATCTGACTGTTACAGTGCCCCCATAGTCATGTGATTGTGACCCAAGTGTTGGCAACCAGCTTGAATTTACAATGGTTGCAGCATCCTGGGGGTCACAAGATCACCATTTGTAACCTTCCCAGCTGGCTTCTGGTAAGCAAAATCAATGAGGAACCACATGATTCATTTAACTGCAATGATTCACTTAATGACCACTGCAAAGAAGGATGTAAAATATGGTCTGATAACATTAAACATCTTGCTTAATGACCACCCTACTTAACAACCAATTTTCTGATCCCTATTGTGGTCATTAAGCGAGGACTACCTGTAGTAAGCAAAATATTTCTCACATTCCATGCGAGAATGGAAGGTTTCTTCCCAGGATGGATATTCATATACATTTTAAGATCAGACTTCTGAGAAAGTAACCAAACTCAAATCATTTATTAGGTGTCCCCCAGTGTGAATTTTCTTGTTTCAAACAGATGAATGGTAAACAAAATATTTTCCACTGATAGGATTTATGTGGTTTCTCTCTCCCATATGGATTCTTTGGTGATGTCAGTTATAGACTTCTTAGCAAAATCTTTCCCACACTCAGTGCATAGATTGTTTTTCTTTTCTGCGTGAAATATTGGTGATTCAGCATTCCCCACATTCTGAATTTTAATATGGCCTTTCCCCAATGTGGGTACTGAAATCAGGACCTCTCATTGTTTTTCATCATCAGATGCTCCTTGGTGTTCAGGTAAGGTTTCAGGATGATGATGTAGCATTTGGGGATAAAGATGCAGCCCAGTAAGCCCAGGCTGGAGGCCTGGATGGAGAAGATCTGCACAGCCACCATGTATTTCCCTTTAGTGCTCAGGTAGGTGGGGACAAAGGAGACCCAAACACTGCAGAAAACCAACATGCTGAAGGTGATCAACTTGGCTTCATTGAAGCTCCCTGGCAGTTTGCGGGCTAGGAAAGCCACCAAGAAGCAGATGGCAGCCAGAAAGCCCATGTAACTGAGGGCAGTGTAGAACATGGTGACTGAGCCTTCATTGCATTGCAGCAGGATCTGTCCTGAGTGGTAATGCAGATTGGCATCTGGGAATGGGGGAGAGATTCCCAGCCATATGATACAGATGCCAACCTGAACCCCAGAGCAGGACAAGATGATGGAGTTGGCCAGAGTCTTCCCCAGCCATTTCCTCATCCTGCTCCCTGGCTTTGTGGCCAGAAAGGCCACCACCACCATGACTGTCTTGGCCAGCAAGCAGGATACGGCAACTGAGAAAACAACACTGAAGGTGCTTTGTCGGAGGAGGCAGGTCACTTTCCTGGGGCGACCTATGAACAGCAGGGAAGTCAAGAAGGAAAGCAAGAGGGAGTCCAGTAGGATGTAGGTGAGGTCCCGGTTGTTGGCTTTGACTATGGGAGTTTCTCGGTATTTCATGAAGATCCCCAAAACAATGGCAGTGGTTAGGGACAACCCAAGTGCAAAGAGAGTCAGGATGAGACCCAACGTTTCTTGGTAAGATAAGAAACTTATAATCTTGGGGACACATTGATCTCGTTTCTTACTGGAATGCTGGTCATCTGGGCACTTCTCACAATGGGCTGCATCTGAAAAAGAAGCAGTTATTTCTTTAGCTAGTGGATTCAGTAGCATTCAGCAACTGGTGAAAAACTGACCCAAGGTCAGCTGGGTATACATAGAGCAGTAAGGATTTCCTCTATATTCCCTGTTTGTCAAGTTGACCCCCCAAAATTGGTAAGGTAGGTCACTTCCTTCTGCCTATGTTCCAAAGCAGTACTCTCCTCCTGGTAAGAAGTAGTTAGGTAGCTTTGCCTCTCCCTATCAAGTTATTTCCTGAAAATAAATCTCCTCTATGTTATAAAACCTGTTCTACTAATCAAAGGTCAGGTTCCCACTCTCAAGAACATCCATACACACCTCCTACACAATGGTCCAGCTTTTGGGGCATTTTGTGAGAGAAATAATTCAGTAAGTTAGTGACAGTTCAGGTGCCTCAGCAGAAGGCAGAATTGAAGTGGCTTGGTTGGCCTTGGGGACTAAGGAAGTTCAGGCCTCCTTTGGATTTGAATGGTGCTCCTTCTTTGCTCTTGCAGCACCTACCTTCCTGCGTGGAGACTGTTCCTTCCATGCATGGAGAGCAGTCATAGCAGCAAACCGGTGCCCCCTCTCTCATGAGCTTGGTGTATCCTGGGAGACAACTTTCAGTACATCTTGAAAAAGGCATTTTCTAAACAGAAAGAAAATCCAAGAAAATCTTACCAAACATGGATCTGGCATTGTCTTCCTAGAATCCTTGGCTCCTTTCTAAGTTAAGGATTTGCAATGAGCAGAAAGAGAAGCTGATTAACATAGGTTCTTGACCTTAAGCAGTAAAGAATCTATTCTTTCCAAATGTCTAAATTCCTGTTACATCAAGTTCTTAAAACCCAATAATATAAGGTCTTTTCTAAGTCGAGGATTTTTTTTTTAAGTAACTCATTTTCAACAGCACAATCTTTTGGAGAAACATTCCCAGTACTAATCTCATCTCAGCATGATTTCAGTCCTTCTATGTGCCCTCAGCACAGACCATCCATCATAGAGGCGAGGTTGGTGCACTGTGAATGATCAGGTAAATGATACCACCCCCAAACCCCCAAATAAGAATCCTCAGTTACCTGGTTAAATGAAGTCGGCCATATGATGGCACTCTGATCAATGGAGAGCTTGACTTCTAAAAAGTCCTTTCGTTCTATATGCCCAATTTTCACTCCAGCAGCAGATTTGTTGGGAAATACTGCCCAGTCCATGATAACAAAGTCAGCAGCAGGATCTCCATTCTCATCCAAATAGACATCACCTACTGAAAGATTGTAAGGCTGGAAGTTTCTTAGAAAAAGGTGAAGCTAGAAAGACACAGAGAATCACACTCGTACCTTCTACGTTCTTATTTGATCCCTAAGTCCAGATGGGGCTACTGCAGCTCAGTTACTCTTTCTACAATATTTGGGAGAAATCTAGTTAAGGATTTACTCCAGATGTTCTTTCTGTCTATCAAAAGATCTCTGGCCTGCTCTATTTTATGAAATTGCTACTCTCAAGTGTCAAACATATTCTGACTCCAGCAATCAGATGATATGTAACGTGGCTGTCTCACTATGGCTGTGTCCCTAATACTGGTCTAAAATTCCAATCTCTCCTTGTAATCAGCAAAAGCACAAATCTCTCAAAATGGCTTGTCTACAACATCAACTTCACCTCAACCTTGGACAATCCAGAGCAGCCTAGTTCTGAATTCTTCTATCTCCTTTGATGCATCTCTGAATGCCATCTTCTTGCCTCCCCTCTACTGTGTAATTGTTGCCTCCCACCTCCTGCCTTCAGCCATGTCATTTTCTAGAAGGAAACATCCATCCATCTAGGTGCTATAGGAAAGACAAATTTGGGTTCAGCATCTTCCTTGGTGACATTTCTGATTTGTATCATTTCACCTTTGCATTGCTTCAGCTTTGCATACTGTAAATGTCCTTCTTCTATTTTAAGATTAGGATCTCATGGTGCTGTGAGTGAGAGCTGCAGAATGTGGAGGGTAATTGAGGTGGCCAGGAGGGGTTGGATATTGACCATTTCAGGCTGAAGTGGATATGCTCCCTCTGCATTGGTCACTGATCATTAGTTGCCAATCTCTTGTTGTCTGTCTAAAGAGTTGGACACAGCAGCCATGGAGGATGTTCCAACAGAGCTGCACAATGGTGGTGCCACATCTACATGTCCCTCTAATGTGGAATGGACTATGCCCTTCTAGTATGGTCAATCATGCTTTGACAATTGATGATATCAAAAAGGGAGGAATAATTGGAAGGTAGAGACACATTAAAAATGTGCAGGGCTTCAAAGATTCAGTTTGGAAGGGGAAACACATCCTAAGGAACTCTTCTGTTCTGATCTGGGTGTTTGTTTGGATACAGCTAAGACCTGGGTGTAGAAGAAGGTCCACATGAGGAGACTAGAGATGACAGATAGTCCTGCAGTCAGACCTGCCCATTCATGCTGCTGTGCTATGATTGCAGCATGTACATTCCATTGACTGGTGATCCCCTGAATGTGGAAAGTGGCTAAACCAGAGTGATTGCTTCCTTTCTCAGATGCTGGGGATGCAGAAACACAACAGATCATTTGCAAGGTCACAAAAATGAATGCAATGGAGGCAGCAAGTGTCATGACCATATATTATGCTATGGTCTTTCTGGGTTCTGCAACTGAATACCTCATCACTTTATGAAAGCAACAAATGGTGATGGGAAGGGTTGGGAGAAAAGACTGGACTACAGACTCTACAATTTGACCTTGAAAGGAGGGGAAAAAGCCAGAAAAATATCTTTGTATCAAGTCCAAAGTGAGAGGACAAATAGTTAAGAAAAAGTTGCTGCACAGTGATTAGGAAGCTGCAGTCTGAAGCAAATCAACGGGCCTTATTGTTCCTTGAAGACACTGGAAAGGGCATAGACTTCACACCATCTTAAGGAGGCAGGACAGGAAGTGAGAAAAAATTCCCTGGTCTAGAAGCTAAATCAAGCCAATGTTGGATGGTTAAGAAACTTGTTGATTACTCTAACATCCTGGTGCTGATTTATTCTGCAAATAGGGAGAACTATTGCAGAACACAGCTGTTCACTTTGGAAGATCTAGCATCAGAATCTCTCTCTCCTTCTTTCTCTTCAAGCCTCCACATTTGGTCAGAACAAACAGTCAAACCTGGGCATTTGCTGAGGGGGAGTCTCCCACCCTATTTCCATCCCTGCCCCTTTCTAACAAATACTAAAGTATTTAAGTGGGAGGGCTTCTGGGGACAGCAATTGCAGACTGAAGATGGCTCCGCTTTTGCGGAGTTGGACTGTGGCAAAAAGTGTAGCCATTGAAGGGATCAGCTGCTCAGAACCCCTCACCGGATAAAGAAGAGGACAAGGATCACCCAAAAGTTTGCTCCATGCAGAATCTCCCTGTGAAGGGATTGCAAAATAGTGATTTTCAGTGGATTTGAGAGTTCTGGGAGCTGAGGGGAAAACATCCCGCTTAATTACTTTAGGAAGTTGCTTTTTATGGATTACTTAGAAGATAAGAACCTTCTGAAGAGCAAGTTTTTTTACACCAGGAGAATCTCCTTCTACCTTGGATGAAAGAAGTTAGGTGTAAGTTGAAGTCCTAAAAAGAAAAGATTTACCTTTTGAACAGCAACAGGGTTTGAAAAGTTAAGAGGCTAGATGGACTTGAAAGAATATTTCCTGTGGGATGTTGAAAGATTACTAAAAAAATATATGAAGATATGAAGATTTGAAATTAATTGTTAGAAAGCTTCCCGTGGGAATATTTTCTTGTCTGCACAATAAACAGATGACAAGAGGGGATTTGACTGAGGCAACCAGAGAGAACAACCAGTTACATTTAAAGGGGGAGAGACCCATCAATACAATGGAGCAATATTATTTGTCTATAGAAGAGTTTAAGGTGGTTTGGGAGCAATGCATGCAGAAATTACTGAAAAGACTGTCTGGCAGAGGATATATAGAAGAACAAAATATTTCGTTGGAGAAAACAGAGATTAAGGCTGATTTAAATTTGAATTTGGAGTTCAAAAAAATGCTGGATTACAAAAGTGATTTGGAAAAAGATGTGGTGGATCAGAAAATGGAAAAAGATGCTAAAATGGATTTACAGATGAAAGGGGACATACAAATAATAAACCAGAAGAGTGATTTGGAAAGCCTTTTAATTATGGATTTAGAAAATGTATGTGTTAAACCAATGAAATTGTTCCTAAGAAGAGACAAAGAGAAATGATTGAGGCTGTTCCTGAAAGAGATAATGACAAGGAGTCAATTATTATTATTAATTATTTTTGGTGGCTTTAAATGGACTTTTGCTGATTAAGATTGAAAGATGATTTTTTACAATTTGATTACTGATAAGAGATGAGATATGGGAGAAGATAATTAAATTCAATTCTCTAGTATTTAAATTACTAGACTTAAATTACTGAAACTGTTTATACTTGTACAGAGGGAGGGGGGAATCTCTTTCTTTCTTTCTTTCTTTCTTTCTTTCTTTCTTTCTTTCTTTCTTTCTTTCTTTCTTTCTTTCTTTCTTTCCTATAGCTCTTTACACTTCTCTTTCTTCTT
>NW_006540746.1:0-11032 GCF_000186305.1 Python bivittatus
GTGAAGGACAGGAAGGCCTGGTGCAATGTGGTTCATGGGGTCACGAAGAGTCGGACACGACTTAACGACTGAACAACAACAAAACAGGCATTTTTGTTCTCCATTATAGCCTATGGTCAAATCCTTTTCCAAATCAAATCTTGAATTTTGAAACAATTCTGATCTAATCGTTTTGCCTCTGAATCTCAGAACGTAAAATCCAACTGAATCATGTCTCCTCTCAATTTTAAATCTCAATTTGAATTGGAGCAGAGCAGGGCTGGTTCCTAGAGGCCTTGGGAATGGTCCAGCAGCTTAACATAGCCTTGCAGAGAGGAGGGGGATGCTACCAGGACTGAAATGATTGCAATGATAACACTTGATTGCACTTTATAAGAGGAACAAAGCAGAGCTGATTTGAGCTGTAACTTTGCTGGTTTTGCTTTAGAGGAAGATAACCAGGATTGGTCTTGCAGCTTAATATAGGCCTTGTAAGAGGATGGTTGTCAACACTTAGAACTTACCAGCAAGTATCACTGTGTGGATGTGTGTGCATGCATGTGCACACTAATCCTAGTTTCAGAGTTCTCCAAGTGAAGATGAGTACAACTCTGGTTATGAGCAATATATATGAAGAAGATATTTAATCCATGGGTGTAGTAATTAAGACAGGAGCAGTTCATGTTCAGTTTCTATTCTGAGAATCATTAATTGAATTCTTTTGTGACTTAACTCTTCTCTTGGGCCAAAATTCTTACTGAAAGAAGAAAATGTTATCTATTAATATATTAATGTTTAATGTTCCGTTCCTGTAGGATTACCATCTTGATGTGATCAAAGGCTGCAGTAGTTTCAGTAACCCTGGGAGAATTGCTGGTGGAAGCATGAGCCCTGATAAGGTCACCCTTTCCAGTAAGGTCAGGTGAGAAGCAACCCACAACAGGGTGAAGGCAGGTGTGAAGGAAGCTACAACCTACAAGGAGATCCAAAATTAAACCAGAACAAGGCAAGGCAAACTACCTGTATTTCTGCTAAGAAATCTATATGGACTTGGCTGAAACCTTTAGATGTTGAAGTGCCAGATAATACCTCGTGACTCTCTGCAGGTCAGAAGGCACTCTTCTAGTCCTCCAGAAGGGCATAGAACTTCCACTTTCCTTCCAGAGGTGATGATATGGCCAGACCAATGTTACAAGGATGTCTGGTAATAAATATTGCCAGTACTGGCAGAGTTCCTAACTTTACAAGGACATATAAATCAAAATATGGAATGTGGGAAACATGAGCCAAGGAAAACTTGAAATTGTGAAAGTGGAAATGAAGCAAAGTCAGTTGGGTCTTTTAGGAAACACCTGTGTTAATCTTACATTAAATAGAAAGGTAAGATCAACCATACAATACTAACTGAACTCACGGTTGATATGAGTGAAAGTGAAGGGGGTAGATTGTTTTCTTGGATTCAACAGTAGATCAAGTCAGACAGTATTCTGGAGAACTAAATAGGAAATTAGTCCTAGGAAAGAAGTCTTAGATGGGAGATTCTAAAGGATAAAGGTATTTTAATGTCAATAAAGATCAGAATAGTTAAAACGTTTTTTTCCAGTAGTAAGATTTAGCTATGAACGCTGGACGTTGAAAAAGAGTGTGAGAAGGAGGGCAGACACCTACAAATCTGAAGAGGGAGAAGGTTACTAGGATGGATTATAGGAAGTACCAATCACTCTTGAACCAAATGAAGGCTTCACTGATAGCAGGCAGAAACATACTTTGGGTGTAGGATGTGAGCAAAACGATGCACTGAAATGTATAAAACTATTATACTTGACCAAATGGAGGGCAGTAGAAAGATAAGGTGGATGGACAGGATCAACTAGACTACTGGAATGTCCTTGAAAGAAGTGTAAGTTATTACTAAAGACTGATCAAGATGAGGAACATTTCTCCATATAGTCACCAGGAGTTGAAATGGCTCAATGGCACATAACACAAATTCATCAATTATATTATTCTATAGTCAAGAAGAATAAACTTACAACAACTAGCTTGACCTTAGAAGAGGCTAAAGTTATAGAGTCTAGTGCCTAGGAGGTAGGATTTATATTTTATGTCCAAATCAGATGATTTTGGTCACATTAATCAAAACAAAATCTTCTGGACTAATTTCTCCTTTCTATTTCTTTTTTCCTTTGAGTTCTGCCCTGTATTCCCATCTACAGGGGTGTTCTATTTTAATGGACATGTTTAAAAATAGAAATCACCCTCCAGCTCAGATCCTTTAATGTCCTTCCTTCTTCTATGATTGCTTCTAACAGAAAGAGAACATATTCCAAGCCAAGCCAAGTTCATTAGAACCATACGGAGATGCTGTTTTGCCCAGTATTTTGGGTTCTCATTTGCCTAATTAGTTTTTTTCCCCAGCAGATTATCAACTAGAACAGCTGAATAAACTGTAGGATGGATTAATCAGGGTCTTTTTGGAATTCTAAAATAGAGAATGTATTTGGATTTCTTTTCTATTAGTGAAATAATGGTTGATAAATGGGCATGCATAATATAAATTAGCTCCTTAACTAGATGAAAAAACAATGATGTGTAAATAAGAAAGACTAAAGTATTGATGAAATAATCATCAGGCTGTACTCTCTCAGTCATCTTGAAATCAGATCAGGCAGCTACTCTGAGGTCTGATGTAGGAGAAATTGTTGTTTAAAAACAGGCTGCATCATAATTTCTGGGGATCTGGAAGTCAGCGTGGCTTAAGCAGTTCAAAATTTCCTATTCCTTGAGGCCAGAGGACACACCATTTCTCTCTCCCCCCCCCCATCTCTCTCTCTCACATACACACACACAAACTTTTGTGGTAAACAATCTTGCAAGAGGCCTGGAACTGAATCTCTGCAGAAGAATATTAGAACTTTTTTTTTCTTGTATGTGGCCTCTTCATTTTTATAAAAGGGGTACATATTTTTTTCTCAGTGGTGGAGGAGGGAAGATAAGGCACATCCTTCAGCACAAGTATCCTCAGAGCATTCTGGACAAAGGGCTGTCCAACCTTTTCTTGAAAACTTCCAGTGATAGAGCATCCACACCTCCAGGAGGCAGCCGTTCCACTCTTCACAGCTGTCACAGTCAGGACATACCTTACTTCATCTGGATCTCTCATGGTAAAGCTTCCCTCCATTGGCCTTACCTTCAGGTGCTCCCTGTTCCCTAGGACTTCCCTTCATGTATTAGAGGACTGCTATCATGTTTCCCCTCAGCCTTCTCTTCTTCAGACTAAACATTTTATTTTATTTATTTATAATCCATTTATATAGCCGCCCATCTTATGTACATGTCTCTAGGTGGCTTACAATAAAACAGATGAAATACAAAACATAAAAGATAAAACACGTAGCAGTCAGGCATCATCCAATCAGTTATCCACACAGCCAGGAGACAGATTCTGTCACATGCTTGGGGCTCCAGGCTCGGGCACAAAATCAAGTTTTAAAGGCCAGCAGGAGTCAGGACCAGTCTGATCTCTGAATATTCCAAAGGGTAGAATATTCTGGATATTCTCTGGTTACCTGGATATCCCAAAGGGTGGGTGCCACAGCAGAAAACTCCTTAGCTGACAGCACCTGCCAGATCAAACAGGACAGGTACAAACAACCAGGGAGAGATGGTCCCATAAGTAACCCAGTCCCAAGCCATGAAGGGCTTTAAAGATGAATGCCAGCATCTTGAACTGCACCTGGAAGCACAATGGAAGCCAATGCAGCTCATGGAATAGTGGTGTCACATGTGCCAAATAACCAGCACTATTAATGATCTGGACTGCTGCATTCTGCACCAGCTGAAGCTTCCAAATACTCTTCAAGAGCAGCCCCAAGTACAGCACCTTCCAATGGTTCAACCTGGAGTCACAAGGGCATAAGTAACTGTAAGTAGGGCTCCCTGGTCCAGGAATGGGTACAACTGACACACAACCAGAAGTTGCACAAAAGCCTTCCTAGCCACAGCTGCCACCTGCTCCTCAAGAAGGAGCCATGGGTTCAGGAGGACTTCCAGATGGCACGCCGGGTCTGTCTCAGGTAGTGCCACCCCATCCAGGACCAAAGATGGAAGGTCCCCAGAACCAGGAGGTCCAAAAACTCAGAGCCACTCAGTTTTCTTTGAATTGAGCTGAAGGCTGTTGTGCCCATCCAGGTCCCAACAGCCTCCAGGCACTGAGACAGAACCTCCAGAGCATCACCCAGGTGGCCTGGAGTGGAGATATAAGGCTGAGTATCACCAACATACTGATGATACCTCACCCCAAACCATTGGATGACTCACCCAGCAGTACTCCCCTCTGCATCAATACCCACTGGAACTGACCCCAGTGGAAGGAGAAGAAACAGCACAACACCATGCCAGCCCAGAAGGATACCATACTTGATGGTATCAAAAGTCACTGAGAGGTCAAAAAGAGCAAGGATGGATGCACCAACTCCATCCCTCTCCCGCCAGACATCATCCAAGAGTATGATTAATGCCATCTTGGTCCCATACCAAGGTCTGAACCCTAACTAAAAGGGGTCCAAATAATCTGCTTCTTCCAGAGTCCTCTGAAGCTACAATGCAACCACCTTCTATACAACCTTTCCTAAAAAGGGAAGGTTGGAAACTGGACAAAAGTTATCCAGAATGGTGAGGTCTAGTGATGGGCCCTTGAGGAGGGGGTGAACCACTGCCTTCTTAAGAGATGGCAGAACAACCCTCTCCCTGAATGAGGAATTAACCACTGCCAGAACCCAACCACACGTCCCGTCCCAGAAGGTCTTGACCAGCCAGGAGGGACACAGGTGGCTGCACTAAGAACCCCAAGGACCTGTCCATTTCATCAGGCCCAACAGGATCAAACTCTCCCCAGATAACCCCAAGGACCTGTCCATTTCATCAGGCCCAACAGGATCAAACTCTCTCCAGATAACCAAGCTAGACCCAGCCCCAGTAACCTCCACAGGACATTCAGTTTAGAGTGAATCTGATCAACTTCATCCATAGATGGGGGAGATGGGTGGCATACAAATTTAATAAATAAATAAATAGATGCCTAGCATCCTCTTTACAGCAACCCTTTAGGGGAACTCCAGAGTCACTCCCACCCAGGAGAGACCAGGTCACCCAAAATAGGGCTGCAGGATGGCTATTCATGGACACAATAAGGGTGAAGAAATATAATGTTTCACCACCCTTACCACCACATGGTAGGCTCTAATAGCAGCTAACTTGTGTTTGATCAGGTTCACTCCTTGTCACCCTCCAGTGGTGCTCTAGGCGTCTCTTCTCCCACTTCTTCTCCCTAAGCTCCTCCAAAAATCTGGGGGAGTTCCAGCATCCACAGGGGGGAGAGGCCACTCAGGCATGATCTGGTCGAAAGCCCCCACCACCCTCTCATTCCAGGCAGCCACCAGGGCCTCAGTCAGAGCATGCAGCAGACTCTCCAGAACAACCCCAAGCTCCTTCTGGAACCAATTTGGGTCCACTAGTCACCTGGGACAGACCAATCTAATAGGTCTAGTCTCCCTGTGGTGGGGGTGGCACCAGGGAACTATAGGGTTACCAGAGAGTGATCTGACCACGTGTAATGTTATGTGGGAAAGACTATGGGAGATGCGAGGGAAGAGATGCTGCTAGGGAATGGTCAGATAAGAGAGGGCATAGTCTACAGCTGCATAGTGGGCAAAACAAGAGGCTCAGAAGGGACTCTCCCTAAGTTCTTGGGCTGTAAAGAAGAAGGCAGGAGAATTGTACTTTCAGACTTGCAAGATTCTGTTAATGTGGCTTTACAATAAAGTAGGGTTAGTTTATCTGGTTCTGTTTCCTGTCTAGTCTGTCTGGTAAGGCTGGCATAAATCTTGCAAGTCTTTTCCACATACCATTACACCTTGACAAGGGAGAAACTGAAACCTCCCACAAGACCAGATCACCTTGCTACTTCTCCTACAGAAAAAAACGGTCAGGCATATGACCACTGTTACACAGTGTTTTATATGGCATGTTAAACATGCCAAGCTCCTCCAAACACTCTTTGTAGCATTTAACCTCTGAGCCCCTCACCACCTTTGTTATCTTCTCTGCACTCTTTCTAGTTTCTCAGCATCCTTTTTGTATTGTGGAAACCAGAACTGGACACAGTATTTCAGATGTGGTCTGACCAGCGCAGCATAAAGGGTACTATCACTTCCTGTGATCTTAACACTATACCTCTATTAATGCAGTTCAAAACTGCATCGGCTCTTTTGGCAGCTGCAGCGCACTATTGCCTCATGCTTAATCTGTGGTCTAGATCCTTCTCACAAGTACTGCTGCTAAACCAGGTACTGCCTATTTTGTACCTGTGCATCTGGTTTTTCCTGCCTAAGTGCAGAACCTTACATTTCTCACCACTGAAAAACCAGGTACTGCCTATTTTGTACCTGTGCATCTGGTTTTTCCTGCCTAAGTGCAGAACCTTACATTTCTCACCACTGAAAAACCAGGTACTGCCTATTTTGTACCTGTGCATCTGGTTTTTCCTGCCTAAGTGCAGAACCTTACATTTCTCACCACTGAACAACATTTTGTTGGATAGAGCCTGTCTTCTGGGGTGTTAACAATTCCCCCTCTCCAGCTTTGTGCCATCTGCAAATGTTATGAGCATCCCTTCTATTCCCTCATCTAAGTCATTTATGTAGATGTTGAAGAGTGCTGGGTGCAAGAACCCCGAGGTACCTTACTGCATACCTCCTTCCACGTGGGCATAGACCCATTAAGAACCCCACATTGGCTATGGGTGTTCAGCCAACTGCAAATCCATCTAGTAGTGTGACCATCCATCCCACATTATTCCAGTTTATCCAGAAGGAGGTTGTCTACTTTATCAAATGTAGGTTTGATAAAGGTTTGTAGGTTACAAACCAGTATCCAAGCCAAGGATCCTTGAGTCCTAGACTGACCTTGGCTTGCTTTTATATCTTTTCTTTGCTTATTTGAATTTAGCTCCAGGTTTCCCAACCAGTTCTGATCCTGGAAGCTGACTTGTATGTAGTGAACTTGCTCTTCATGACCCTGTCCCTATAGTCCCATCTTCTCAAGGCAACTGGTGACTCACCCAGCCTTGAGCATGACAGCAACAGGGAGCAATTCCCAACAGAGTTTTTGCTATTTTTCCTTGTCCCTGGTTTCTCCTCAGTCACCCCCAGTCTCTCATGGGGCATGGCTCAGATTCCTGGCATTTTAGCACACATTCAAGATCATTGAAAAAGCAACTTTTACTCAGGGGCCATCCAGAATTTGGAATCCCATCATCACATTTTCTACCCTATCCTTGCAACAGGTTCTTCAGAGGTCCCATTTCTCCATCTTCACTTTCAGAAATAACATAGAAGAAGCTAAGGCATTATTGGTGGATCAAGTATGTTTTTATTCCTCTAATAGAGAAAAGCCCTAATTTGTACCTCAGCTACAAGTCTGGTAATATAATCCTGGTAACATATAAGTGGTATTTGAATTAATGAAGTTCATAATCTGCTGTGGCTCTAACTAGCACCATTCAATTGAGCATTAAAGTAGATAGATGGGGTGGTGGATACAATATGCTTAATTTGCAAAGGTTCAGCAAGCAAATGTAAAAGTTGCTGGAAATTATTTCTGCCATCCCTCCTGCAGTGGAGTTAACACTTCATTGAACCCAAATACATCAATTCTACAAACTTATGCAGCATTTTCATGTTGCAATCTAGTTATGTATTTCTAGATGACCAAACATGCTCAAATTACCACTAACTACAATCCTATCACTTGGTTCACTGGGCAGAAAGGCAATATATTACTATTTTAATGGAGGGAAGAATAGAGGGAACTGGGGAGAACATAAGTTTGGGTTTGCTACTGAGAGAAAGGAGATGTTCATAGTCTAGCTCCCATGACTGCTGCATTGCAGAACACTTGCCATCTGCGTATTAGCACAGAAAATGACCTGGGATGTATATTTTCATAGTTGGTCTTCCAACCTGGAGTAAGTCAGAATCAGCTTCTCAGGGTGCCAAATAGATTCTGTAGAGCACAACCAAATGAGCACCCAACTGTGTAAGAAGCGCCCATGGGATTTGGTCAGGTCTTAAGGTACTCCTGGACACAGTTGCTCTCTTGGCTCCTGTAATACATCAGAGATTTCCATTTTTTTGATTTATTGGAATGACTCTTTGGCACCTAACAACCTGCTGACCACAAAGGGCACGAGTGGGGATTAAATAATTAAAGAAATCCTTAACTACTGTTTCCCCTCTTTGTCTATCACTTTTCCTATCTATGAGATTGCTAATCTCAAGGCCACTTCCTTTGCCCTTTGTTCCTAGCCAGGCATTTCTGGAACTTTTGCTCTCCAACTCTCCTCTTGGAAGATGGTAGTTAGCTAGATGGTGACCTCTTCCCATCCCTAACGTATTTCGTTAAATAAATATTTTTTCTTATGGTTCTAAAACCCATTTCACTCATCATTGCAGAGTTAGATTCCCACTCCCAGGAACGCTCATATTCATCCCTTCCCACCAACAACATGGGCTCAGACTGAAATGACTGCATTTCATAATTTCAAGATTTCATAAAGGAGAGAGAAAGGGTGAAATATCCTAAGCACCTGAGGAAAAGCTCAGAAAAGAAAGTAAAGGTGAACAGAAAAGTTTCAGCCTGTGGAAAAGCTAGAAAAGGCCAGTTTTCTCCTTTTGAAAATATTTCTAAAGTCTCAAGGAATCATCTTTGTGCAGGAGCATATTAGACATATGAAAGCAGGATAGAATCAAAGAGTTCAGGATGCTGCAAACTGCAGAGCAGCTGGTGGGGAGTGGCCTGAAATTTCTGCATTGATAGGGTTTAGATCAAGCCATAGAAACTTGAAAACTCTGTCAAGTATAAGACCCAATTTGCAATGTACATCTTTTCAGAAAGCTTTGAAACATATCAGTAAAAGGGGAAAGGAGTCTAAATTTGCATAGAGGTCAAATGAGAAAAAGAAAATATACCAATACACCAAGAAATGCTGTTTGTCTTGCTCCTATCGTTTAAACATTGTTTAAAATGGCCAAGTTATGGTGCACACAAGAAAAAGAGGAAGCAGAGATTAATTTTATAATAAACAGCTGGCAAGACTTTAATCTGCATAACTGGGAGGGAGGATACAGCTCTCAATTAAGAATGTGCTTGTAAGGCCAGAAGAAAAGAAAGGAAATGCTTCATTTGCAATACAGGAAGTCCTTGCTTAATGACTGTCCTGTTTAGCATTCAAAGTTATGACAGTGTTGAAAAAGTAACTTTGCAATCGGTCCTCACACTTACGACCATCACAGTGCCCCACAGTCACATGATTGCCATTTACATGCTTCACAGCTGGCTTCCAACAAGTAGAGTCAATGGAAGAAGTCGGCACTAAAATTGCAAGTCGCAGTCACATGATATCTCACTTAATGACCACATCGCTTTGCAAGAGAGTTGCTGGTCCCAATTGTGGTCATTAAGTGAGGATTACTTGTAGTTCAAAAACTGCAAATATTTTGTCAGAGGCAAATGAAGGCCTGCAAAACTACATTTCAGATAGATTCTCAGGTCAGTCTAAGAAAATGTGAGAAAAAAAGAGATGGTATCAGTTTTGATTCTGGGGCAACTTGCAACTTTATTGAACAGAAGGAGAGATTTATTGAATTGGATAATACATAAATCTACCATAATCTAAACATAAATTTCATAAAGCAAATGGATGAAAACTAACCAGTTGGGAGATACTTTCCTCTATAAAGGAGAGGTACTCAGTTTAAGAATGAATTATGCCTTACGTGTCCCAGATCTGGGACTGTTCTCAGTAAAATTGATCACACAGAAAAGATGTGAAATAAAATGTAAAGATAATCATTACAATGTGACTGAAAAGAAAGAATTGGTTATGAAAGGCAATTATGAAAAATTATGAAAATTGATTTTTTTTTTTTGGTAGTGTGCATAAAACCAGAATGGCCAAATGTTGCTGATTAAGGGCAAAGGGCAGAAAACATTGCAGAAAAGAAAAATAGAGACAAAGGCCAGTAGTGCATAGCAACATCTTTGAGCCAATGGGAGCCTCATCACCAAGTGGGAGCAAATATCTATTAATGTTCATAGACAATTTTTCTGGAGTAACTTAACTATTGCACAGTGAAAAGAATCAATCACTGAAGAAATTAAAATATTTTGTGGCTTTACTAAGCAATAAACTTTGAAGAAAGCCTCAAGCACTTTGCACAGATAATGGAGATGAATATACATGTGAGGCTCCATTCCAAAATACCCGAAAAAGCAGGGGATTCCACATGAAAGTACTGGGATCCCCAGAACAGAATGGGGTCTCAGAGAGAAAAAGGCATTTCCTGATTGAGGTGATTGGGCATATGCTACAAGACGCAGGTCTAACAAATAAATACTCGGGAGTATCAGTAACACAAAAACTACCTGAAAAATAGGGTCCCAACAAATGTCCCCAGTGCAACACTACATGATTTATGGCATAGAAGGAAACATAATGTAGGACACCTACAATTGTTCAGTTCTAAAATTTATGATACTATTATTTATTTACTTAAATGTATTGGCCGCTTCTAAAAGAGGCATAAAAACAGCTAAAAATATTAAATCAAACAGACAGCCCAGACTAAAATAATCTGATAGACAGCAAAATCAACAAACCCAAAAGACCCGTTGAACAAATAACAAGCATCAAAGCCAGGTTTTCAACGCTTTCCAGAATCCCAGAAGAGAGGGTGCCTTCCTTATCTCAGTGCGGGGGAGGGATGCTGGTGGGGACCACGTCAGCGAAGGCACGCTTTCTCGGTCCTGTAAGATGACCACGTTATTGGAGCAGACTGGAGCACACCCACTCTGCCAGAACATACTGGGCAGGCAGAAACGATTGGAGGCCAGGTATCCGGGCCCTCTGCCACACAGGGCTTCATAGGTAATAACCAGCACCCTGAACTGCACTCAGAGCCAGCTGGCAGCCAGTGCAGCTCGCGTAGCAGTT
>NW_006540747.1:0-11344 GCF_000186305.1 Python bivittatus
GATTTTGGCCCCCTGTGCAATTGAGTTTGACACCCCTGCTCTAGGCTGTTTGCCAGACAGGCTCAGCCTCAAAATATATCCACAAGAAAGAGTTGTTCTTTGCTACATACACATAAAAAGTTACCAGTTAAACTCCACATAGCTGGCAAACTCAAGAAGCAAAAACCACATTTCAGAAAGGCATCTTTAATCCTAGTCAGGGGTAAAATATAATTTTGAAAACTGTAACAGTTACCAGGCAAACATATGGCAAGCCAGTCAAGGCAGTCTCTTTGAAATTTTTCCTTTCCATGGCTCCCACTTCTTAGCTGTGTTGTCTCTTCTTGTACCCACTGAGCTCTTCCGTCCTCACATGCTGAAGCTTCCCACAGTCTCTCACAATACCCCAGCAGCATCTTCTATTCTGGGGATAGAAAATGTGAGTCCTCTGGAAAGACAAAAGCAGACCAGGATGAGAACATCTGAGGAACAAACTATGAACCAAGGCTGGTGAGCACGGGATTAGTATCGATCTATATAACTTCTAAATAAAGTTTGGATTTGGCAGGAATTGGGATAGTCCAGGAAAGTGAGACAAAAGGAACATCTCCTTTTAAAGGAATTCTAGTTCTGAAGTAATATGTAATGTCTAGCCAGAAGTCTGTATTAGGATTAATTTATTTTTCTGTGCTATGTAAACCTAATATTCTTATTTCTCTCTACAGAATTAGAAAACAGAACATGTAACCTCAGCCTTGCATCCCATCCTTCAGGCTGGGCAGAAAGATACTAATTTTAATACATTATCTTCTGGTAGTCTAATCTTAAACTGCAACATCTCCCATCTAACAAGGAGAAAGCTTAATCTGTAAGCAGACCATCGCCATTTTCTTGGCCTTCCCAGAACACTGAATTTCTTTTGTAATTTGAGGGGCTTTTATTTGTTATGCTTTCTTCTTCTTCTTCTTTTTTTAATCTCTTATGAAATTGGTCTGCCGTCCAAGGAGGAGAGGAAAGGTTGAAATCATACATATTTGTGCTACATGGCCAAGAGCATTTTCAAACATTTTTGAAACTGTTTCCCATGTTTTACCTTTTAAATATCAGAAATGTAGGACAAATTCTGAGAGCCCTATCTTCATATCTACATGGATCAGAAAAGGATGCTCATTTGGAAGATAGATGGGGTTAGAGTAGGAAGAACCAGATGGATTCTGGAAGAGAAAATTTAAGATCCTCCCAATCTTCCACTTATGAGCTTAGCTGGTTTTGCTACATAAGGTTTAGGGTCAAAAAACCCAAGAAACATTGTTGCAAATGCCAGGATTGCATTGCATCAATTTTTTATGGCTGTGGCTGGAGAGAGAAGATTTCTCCCCAAATTTAGCACAAGTCAAATGCATACTCCTCTAATTTGTCATAGCCATTATTCCCATAACAGTTGGGGCACTGCTGTTTCACACTTTTTATTCTCTTGGGGAATGGATTAATAAGTTAAGGTATTATCAAATATATGTCAACAAAATCAACAAATCAGGAAGTATATCACCAGAGCACTGCATAAGAAAAATGGTATAACAAATTATCAGAATGGTCACACTAAGTCTGAAATGCTTATTCTCTAGTTTTCCACTTTGATGCATATTAAATTATTATAACCATTAAGTTCAGTTTGCTATATTATGCAGTACAGTATATTGTACTGTGTGTTGTAGTATGGCAACAACATTTTATTAAATTGGAAATGAAAGCTAAGGAACCTGAATCAATCAGAATGGAGCTGGATCTCAGGAGAAATTCCTGATTCCTGAGTAAGACTTTGTTCTCAAAATACTTGGCTTTCATTGCCATTCTATTTGTCTCATTTGCTACTTACTAATGATACTGTACTATTCTTGCTTGGGGACTGTGGAATATCTTCACAATATCAGGAATCATTGTTCTAGATAAAGGCCTGCAGCAAAATGTATAAAGTGATATAGTCAGTAACAAAATCCCAAATTCTTAGCAAATGCTGAAAAGGCATATGATTTTTGCCCAATAGATAGCTTTCTTACTCCTTGTAAAACAGCACTGACGTGACATGAGTATGATATGACAGGTTGTAATAGGCAGTGACAGAAGGTTCCAGTAATGAAGAGAGAGTTTGCTTATTAACAAGAGTATGACATGCTTGGAAATTTATAATTATTTTTTTAGTAATGAACTATGATGTCTGCCTGTCCTATTGAATCACATTGGGTGTTGTTGGAAGATCAAAACACTCCAATTAATAAATAGTTGATGTAGGATGAAATTTTGCAGGATGCAGAATGCAATTTTAACTTTTACATACCACAGGATGTAATTTTAACTTATGAGCGCTTTTCTCATATGTAACGGAGTTGATCTGCAAGAACTTTCTCAGTTCTAACATCATGAATGGTGTTTCAGTCTGTGAATCAATTCAAAATTATCGGTATTAATGATACAGAGAAAAACAAATTTTAAAATGTATGATAAATTGGAAGCAAAATTTTAAAGAAATAGTCCCAATACAACAATGGAAAGAATTGTGGAATAAATCTATAAAATTTACCCCAAGCTACAATTTAATAGAAAACTGGTATAAAATGTTTTACAGATGTCATACAACTGTCAATACCAAAACTGACAACTCATACACTAATAAATGTTGGGAATGCCACAAGACAGAAGGAACATTCGACCACATGTGGTAGACATGCAACCCCCCCCCGCCAAAGTATTGGAAAGACATATACTGTACAGCACCCTTCAGAGGATCTTAAAAATCAAATTTGAAATGAAACCACAATTCTTTTTACTAGGTATAATTTCAGAACATATTAATAAAAAATATCACAATTTATTAAGATACATGCTCACAGCTGTGAGGACAACCTTTGAACAACATTGGAAAAAAGTACCAACAATATCCGATTGGGTACTTAAACTTGAAGAATACACAGCAATGGCAAAATTAACAGCATATACAGTATACATAATAAGTTTAACTAAATTTAAGCAAGGATGTCTTCCATATATACTTGATATCACGCAGCTAAGCCAGTATAAACATTTAGAGTAGGGTTTCTAAAGTTCATATTAAAAAATACTGTAAATCGGCTGGAGCACAATGAAGGGGTAAGTCAGCTACTGAATACTTATCTATACTATTTTTAGTAGTAGTAGTTTCTTTCTTTTTCTTCTTTTGTAGCATTTATAAATAATAATATAGTGGAGATTTTGGCACTAAGCTCAAAGATTTATACTTCTTTATGTCATAAAAACAATTGTACTTTTTTGTAATAGTTCATATTTTATTAATGTTATACTGAGTATTAATTGCATAAATTCAGCAATTTTCCTTGCCACTTACTATATCTTTATTTTAAATAAATAAATTAGAAAATATCAGTGTTAGTTACAAGAAAATCCATGATTTTTTTTTCACAAATGCTGTGATTTGCAGTCCTACCCATGCCAATTTATGTTGATGCCTTGTAAATCTTTAAATAATATAGAATGTGTCCAAAGTCCCCCATAATGTCAGAGATATTCGTTCTAGAGAAATTCCTCCAATGAAAATTACTGTATAGTGTCTTAGAGCAGAGCAGGCAATCTTTTTCATGTTGAGGGTCAGATTCCAACTTGTTTAACATGCCACGAGCCAACCTCCATAAAATTGAACAAAGCCATGATGAAATGTACTGGGGGAAAAAAGATTCCTTGTCCTTTTCCTGTTTCCATTCTAGTGGATTAATGATATCAATAAAATAGCAATCATAATTAAATTGGATCACAGAATTGTACAGTTAGAAGGGACCACAACAATCCTTTGCAATGTAGAAGGAAACCAATTAAACTATCCTTAAGAAGTGGTTGTCCACCCTTTTCTTAAAAACCTCTACAGAACTCAAACTTCCATAAGTAGATTGTTCCATCATTCTGAACCTACTGTCAAGATTTTTTTCCTTACATTTCAATGAAATGTAGGTAACTGCAACTTACACCCATTATTTCTGGTCCTAGTTTTGTGGCCATAGAAAACAGTTCTTGATCACGTTCTGTAGAGCTGTCATCTATCTCCTCATTCAATATTTAATAATACTAGCCCCAAGACCGATTCCTGTGAAACCCCACCCTCCAGCTCAATGCACAGCCATTAATACTGACTCTCTAAGTGCCACTTGCCAGGCAGCTGTAGCACTCATGTTATTGTATGCCATCCAAACCACATGCTGTGGATATATGGTAGATTATATCCACAGGATTGCCCTTGAACACTAGAGTAGTTACAAATATGTAACTTCTAATAACAAGGTAAAATAAAAACAAAAATATCCCCACAAAAGCAATTATTGTCAATAAATATGCTAATTATCTGATTGAAAAACCATTCCTACATTTTGGTTTGCCTTTACTAGAACCAAACTTTGTTCTCTTCCCCCTGCCTTATTAACAGGTTGTTTCACAATACAGTATATCATACGGTAGCCACGCTTGCCCTATGGAATGAAATTGCTGATTTATTTAAATATGTGGGATTTTCAGCACTTTCTACCATGAGAAGTTATTAAGATTCAGTAAATTTCTCATCCAATTTCCCAGGTTTCTTGACTTGAATTTTTGCACTAGCAGATGTCACATTAAGATAACTTAACAGTCACTAAATCGTTTAGCCCAGTTATTCGGATTTATAAACAGATGACTTATTTAATTTGCTTTAGATGTACCTACATTAACTTTTATTGCTGTCCTGTACAGTATTGCTGTTATGACTGTGTTTTATTCCTGTTTATTCCTTACAGCTTTCAGATGTTTTTAGTTTTATTGCTTCATTTCTAATCCCATCATTTTTGTATAGCTTTAACATTTTTATATTCTGATTTGTTGAAAAAAAAAAGGCATTTGGCCTCCTTTGTATTTTAACGGCTCTTTGACTACATAATAAAGTTGTTATTGTTATAAGTCGCTTACGTCTTTAAGGCAATAACGAGGAAATGGAGAAGGAAGTTATAAAGCGGAACACTACAAACTTTCTTTAATGCTCTTTTTTCTTTTCTGGAGCACGGATGCGTCGTGGCCCGTTACGCGTACTTCGCACCGCGATTAAGTACGCATCGCTATTTTATTATAGGTTTTCTTGTCCGATTTCGAACTTGATGTTCGTTCTGCACTTTCTTTCGCTACAGCAAGAAAAGAAGGCGGGAGGAATGTGGGCGGAACCTCAAGGCGGAATCGCCCAATCAGAAAAAGACCTTGCGTGCCTGATAGACTACTTTGTATTAGTGTCTGAGAAAGAGAAAGGGTTATTCTTATGTCTGTCGCGCGGGAGGGAGGTTCGGAAAAAGTGGGAGGGTTTTGGCTGCGGCGCTCGAGGGTTGTGTTTGTTTCTGTGAGCTGCTTGTGAGGGGGAGGAGAAGGTTGAGGTAGTGGGATTTGGACGGGACAATGGCGGCGCTAGCGGTCTCCCTTCGGAGGTGGTTACAGGCCTTCCTTGCAAGTTTTTGCTGTTCGGTTACTTTGACGACGACAGCTGCAGCTGGATTGCTTCTTTTCCTTCTCCCTGAAGCAGCAACGGGTGAGTTGCATATAATACAGCGGGCCAGGCTGGGAGGAACTAGGCCCGTCCGGTCTGTTCCCCTTTAAGGAACATGGCGCTTCTGCAGCCTCCCAGGACGAAGAACGCTGGGGAATAGAGTGTTACGAGACGATTGAAAGGGACTGCGGGTTTAATGGACAAGGAACCGCTACAGCGGCGGTCTGGACAATGGCTGCTCAAAGCAATTAGCGCGGCTTTCTTTAAGCATAATTGTAGCGGATGGTGTAATATAGTCGGAGGACTTCTTCGCTCAATCACAAAGGTTTATTCCACTCTGCCCGAAGTAGGCAAGCAAACAAAAGGCCATCCCATCGACAGGAGCTCGCTCTTTCCCTGTTTCCTTTGAAAATGAGTTCCATAAAAATGAAAAGTAGAGTATTTCCATTTTCTAGAACATGAGCGTAATATTCCATATCAGTGTTTTGTGTTTGTGCAGTTCAGCATGGAACATTGCCGTTAATCTTCATAGAAACTACGTATTAATCTGGAATGAATCCTGTGCAGGCAAGGGGAGCCCCGAATTATTCCCTGTATCTTCCCCTTCTCTCAGTCCTATAGGGCAGATGGTATTTGTTGGTTAACGTAGACGTACTTCCTATCTGAGGACTGAAGGTGGAAACTATAGAGTCTAAGAAGGATTTTGATCTCTTTATCGATCCACTGTCAAAGTTGTTAGATCTCTGGCACTAAACGTTGTGTTCACTTCTCCTTGCAATGTTTGATACATTTCTTCAAGGTACTACAAAAATTAGTGTTGCCTGTAATCTACCGGCATTTGGATAATTTATATTAGTCCCCAAAAAGTTTTGATACTTGGCAATTTAATAATTGGGAAATCTATCAATTCTTCATACATTGTTGCTAATGCAGAAAGCTTGCAAGATAGCATTTAGTATCTTTTACTTTATTAGGCAGTGGGAGGTTTATTTTTAAAAGTTTTTACATGAAATGAATGAGCCTCAAGTAAAAGTGTTTGGTGTATTAATGTTGAGATAGTATACTTAAATTGTACTAATTTAGTATAATTAATATACTTATTATATTAGTAATGTTGAGAACTGCATTCTAATTATATGGTATCTTCTTAAAGAAGAGTAAGTGTCATGTAGAACTCAGTCCTTTTACACATCGTACGTAACTATATTTGAAGATGGATGAGAACTTGCCTAAATCTTGATCTTGCTCACATGCTCTTCAACTTTTCTCATTTTTATGTTACCTACACAAACCTAATATAAAATCACTGTTCCTATATATCTATGTAATGCACCTCCAAATCAGTTGTAGTGATCTGTGGTATGAAAATCTGTAGTCTGTGGTATAAGAATTGTAACTTTTACAATAAGCGTTTTAAATCCACTTGGATGCCAGCTTCTTAGGAAAAATTATATTGTAAAAATTGTGATTCATCTGCTCAAAGTATCACATATAAAAAGCTAAATTTGAAACATGGAATTTCTTCAAATCTGCATAATTTTAATAATTGTCACAAATATCTGCCAGATGTCATAGTTCATAACTATCTCTTGAACTTCTGTTGCAATGGTAACAAAATTTTAGGCTTCAAGAATGGATATCATAATATTGTCAAGGAAATATATTTTAATTCTCCATGAAGTTATCTCACATGTTTAGCTAGGAACTGCAGCATGAAAACTACAATTTGTGACAGGTTTAAGCAAAGGTACACTGTGGTACCTGTGGTATTAAAAATCTACATTCTTGTTTTAAGTAGCAGTGGTTCTGGGACCTAGATCACTAATATAAAAATAGTATTCATTCGTAAATTTGGCTGCTTCTGATAAAAACATTCCTGAAGTCTGTGAGGGTGATCTGGCTGTGATATCTGTCACCCCATTGATTGCCAAGGTTGATATGGCTAGGTGGGTGTTGCTTTCCTCTCTCACTGCTCCATGTACATGCCTCCCAAAGCTGTTTGCTCATTGAAAGAGAACGACCATCCCAGACTGAAGCACTGTAATGTACCATTCTTAGCTCAAGGGTATACAATTGCTGTGCTCCCCTGGTAAACAAAATCCTTGAATATTTTGAATTGAAAAATTTTCCCAAAATAATTTCAGTGCAAACATTCTGAGAAGATGTTCAAAATAGCACTTTCAAAATCTGTTCAGGTGACATTGTTAAGTATCTAATATAATTTTAAACAGTATACATTTATAAAAATCAGTACAATACATAATTATTTCTGATTAAATCTTTTAACATCATTTTTGCTCTATCATATTCAGGTTAATGGCACACATATTTCTCTTGCATGTGTGCTGGGGTAATTGCCTGATAAACACTAATTAAACTTGGATGTTAAGTTTGCCTAATACAAATTTTGAGACTGTAATAAGCATGGTATAGAAAAAATTTCCATGGAAAGCAATCTAGTTTACAGCATTGTTTACTTCATCATAAGCATATCTGATTGCTTCATTGAATTGCTGTAATCCATAAAAATATAGATCCACGCTATGAATGTTCATAAAACCTATGAAATTTATTGACAAGACATAAAAATCCACTAATCATGGTCACATACTCTCAAATTCCACTGTAAAAATAATAGATCTGGCTACTTATGCTTTTTAACATAGACACTTTGAATATATTCTCCTAAAATACATCTGCAAATGCTTCAAGTCAGTTGTAGAGTACATTCATGATTATATGGTTTAAGAAAATGATAATAGTTCCTAGAGTTGCAAGAATCTGGGTCTGAATCACAGGTGTCATATACATTCTCTTGCAAACCAAACTCTGAAATCAAACAATTTATATATATATAGCCACCCATCTCAGAGATTCATGATTCTCAGCGGTGTACAATAAAAAGCAATCATAAAAAACTAACAAAATTCAGCAATTAAATCACCAATTAAAATTACCAATAATGGAATAGCAGAGACAGTTATTGTTAGGGGCAATGCAACCATCTCACTAATTCACCACCTCCTTGAGATCCCCAAGCCTGTTGGCACAACCATGTTTTAAGAGACTTCCTGCAGGATATCAGGGATGGGGCCAATCTCACCTTGTGGGGGGGAATGATATTCCACAGGGTGGGTGCTATGGCAGAAAAGGTGTCTCCTGGGTCCTACCAGATGTAACTCCTTAGCGGATGGGACCCACAGAATACCTCTTCTGCTGGACCTAATGGAATGGGCAGATGTAATTGGGTAGAGGCAGTCCCTCAAATAACCCAGTCCTATGCCATGAAGAACTTTAAAGGTCAAAACCAGCACCTTGAATTGCACCTGGAAGCAAATTGGCAACCAATGCAGCTTGTGGATCAGAGTGTGTGTCATTCTAGAGGCACACATAACTGCCTGTGCTGCCACGTTTTGTACCAGCTGAAGCTTCCAAATACTCTTTAAGGGGAGCCCTATGTACAGCACATTGCAGTAGTCTATCCGGGAGGTAACCAGGGCATAAGTGACTGTGACCAGAGCCTCTCAGTCCAGGAACAGGTGCAACTGGTACACAATACCAAGCTGTGCAAAGGCCCTCCTAGCCATGACTGCTACCTACTTAATCATGGTAGGTTTGTTTTCCATAATTATTTTGTTATTGCTGTTATCAGTATTACCTTGATTACAGCTCCCTATTTCCTTTTATATGGGATTTTAACTATTTTATACACTAGTAGAGAAAGTTTAGAAGCATAATCAATTGATAGGCACTTTATAACTCTGTAAGAGGATTACTGGCTGACAGGTTTCTAGATGGTCAGGAGGTTAGATCTGCTTTTTTCTACTCATAAGTAATTACCAGCCTGATACCTTGGAATATTTGCAGGAATAAGAGTTAGTAAAAGGAGGAATTTAAAGTGAGCTCTAGGTGATCTTGATATGTAAATCAGGCAGCTGCAACCATTCATATTTGGAACACAGACTGCTGGATGCTAAGGAAGTGATAGGGACACCATAACACCTGCTTTCCCATACCAGCCTGCTACCTTGGAATAGCTATAATCAGTAAGAGCTGGCTATCTTATTTAGATTGCCGGGCCAGAGATACATAAATCAGGCGGCATGGTGCTACTGGGACTCCAGCTCCAAAAATATAGTACCAAAAGACATTATCCCCTTTTGGGTTGGCATAGGAAGTTCTGCTGTTGCATTTCAAAGTGAGAAGTTGAAACAGTAAAACAGAGTAGGGAGCAGTTCAGCTTGTCTCCTAGAAAGAGTTAAAATATCGATTTGATTTTATACCACTTATCCCTTCTTCCCACAGGATTATTAAAATGATCTGCCCTTGGAGACTTAGGGAATTCAGTTAAATGTTCTGGGGGGATTTTCTTGTAGCTAGAGCTGGTGATCCTTCAAATGATAATTGATGTTGGTGATACTGTGAAATGATAAGATGTGATGAGTATCAACATAAATGCTCCTGAATATACTCTCCAATTTGTGGAGGATAAGTTGGTCCCTGCTTTGGGGGTGAGTGCCAGATAATGAAGCAGATCAGACAATGGCTAGAGTACTTGTGCTGAAAGAATTATTGTCAGGCTGAACAGGCATGTGTTAAAGCACATAACTGTACCTGCTATGTGGAAGTGAGGGCAACAAAGCAAGCTTCTTTTGCAGCCTCCATTACACTTTTAAGTAGCCAACCACCAGAACTTTTTAAAATTCTACCAGGATTACCATCATCTACTCTGAAAAACATCTACTCTTTTACAACCTTCAGAGGTTGTGATGAAATTGTAGGGGGCTCTGAGGATAAAATACTGTAACTCATATTCATAAGAATCTAAACATAGCATTGGCATCAACCCAAATGAAGTGTTCTGTGTATTGCCCTGTCCAGTTTTGTAGGATAATTTTCAGTTTATATGGCCTGAGTATGTGGACAGATTTGTAGCAGTTTGTCTTGCCATCCTTGTCCAGCATTGCTAAACCAGGCTACCTGAGAGAGAGTGACTGGACAACTCTAAGAACCAGTAAATGTATTGTTACAGGATGATCACTGTTGAAAAAAATCTTCTCTATCCAGAGGATTATTATAACTTACCATCTAATGGCAAATACTCTCTTTTTGAGCAGATTGATTAAGAGGGTTATGCAGAACTCACAGATACAGGAAGAGAAGTTGTTGGAGAACTCAGGAATGTTCTGTTCCTGTTCTGGACCATGCCATTCCTGAGGTAGTTCAGTGGTTTGAATCCTCTGAAACACATGCTTTAGAGGAAGGTCAGCATGCTCTAGAGTGGAAATGGAATATTCCAGACTTCACAATGTTCTTTTCCAAAATCAGTAAGTGTTGCATATTCCTGATAGTAGTGTCGAACGACCTACTATTGAGTCTATTCCAGTCTGGATTCAAACTGGTAATCAAAAGTCAGCCATGGATGCTTTGATAAATGACCTTTCCAAGAGAGGGGCAGAGGGAAAATGACACTTTTACTTAACTAGTCTTTGGTGTTTAATACCATTCATTGTGGTATTTTTCTGGATTGGAGCTGCAGACTGGAGGAAGTAGTTTTGCTCTTAAGTGGCTGAAAATAATCATTAGGGGAATATGGGGTGAAGTGTCACCAATATACTGTTGATACTCAGCTCTATTTCTATGTAACAGCTATATCAGTGATTATGTGTTGTATTCTGTACTTGCATACAGCAATATGTTAATATCTTACTGACCATCAACATCTTGGAAGATATTATTTATGTATGTGTTTGGTTTTATTCTATTCTATTTTTATTGTATTTTATATTGTTTTATTGTATTTTAATATTTATTGCTGTTTTA
>NW_006540747.1:16732-28541 GCF_000186305.1 Python bivittatus
CCTAGACAGTCTGCAAAAAATTGTTTTATTTGGTTCTCGGGGCGGCCAACCCTCTCTGCTAATAATAATTTGTATTGGCAGCCGCTCCCCAGCACTAGCATCACCGCCTCAGCTCCACCTCAGATCATCAGGAATTAGATTCTCATAAGGAGCGTGCAACCTAGATCACTCGCATGCGCAGTTCACAGTAGGATTCACGCTCCTATGAGAATCTCATGCCACTGCTGATCTGACAGGAGGCGGTGCTCAGGCAGTAATGCGAGTGATGGGGAGCAGCTGTAAATACAGATGAAGCTTCGCTTGCTCACCCGCCGCTCACCTGCTGTGCGGCCCGGTTCCTGACAGGCCACGGACCGGTACCGGTTGGGGACCCCTAGTTTTGATGATTTGACAGGATAGATTATAGAAAGAAGAGAATTATGTTGTAACCATAGAGTAAGAGGTAAATTTATAATTGTTTTTATAGTTGTTCATCCATCATTGTTGATGTAGACCTCAACATCATTAGTCATGTTAAAAGTAAATGTGTCTCCAAAGATGACTGGTCAGGCCAATTCAGGCATAGAATGTCCTGGCACATGTTGGGCAAACATGTAGACACTACAGTTGTTGCACTGATGGCTCTAGACTTGCACAGCTCATGCTTATTTTGTGCTTCCTGCAGTGTGCCTTACTTTGTAAGCTTGACAGCCCTTATGGATGAGGCCATGCCAGGTAGAGCGATTTTATGCCAGTGTTTCTCAGGTGGTCATGTCTATGTCAAGTGACTTCAGGGAGGCCTTTAATATATCTTTGTAATGTTTCTTCTGCCCTGCATGCAAGCATTTCCCAGCAGGGAGTTCCCCAGAAAAGGAGCTGCTTGGGTATGCGCTCATCCAGCATATGGATGACGTGAGCTACCCACTGGGTCTGTCCTCTCATCAGCAGTGCATAGATTGATGGTAAACTTGCTCTATCTTCAGTGTCTGGTACTGTAGCTAGCCAACTGATGCTTAATGTTCTGTAAAGACAAATCATGTGGAAATGGTTGAATTGTCTTGCATGCCTTTGATACACTGTCCGTATTTCATAGGCATACAGAAGGATAGAGAGTACCATGGCTCTGTAGACCTTCAATTTTGTTGCTGGACTAATTCCTTGATGTTCCCACACAGTGGAGTGCAATCTACTGAAAACAGAAGCTGCCTTTGCTATTCTGCAGTTAACTTCTGTATCAATGATCACTACTCAGAAGAGGGTGCTGCCAAGGTACTTGAACTAGTTCACTGCCTGTAGTGTCTGCCTTTTGATTGTGGTTTTGGGTTCTGTGTTTAGTGCATGAGGAACAGACTTGTGCATTACTTCAGTCTTTTAAATATTGATGGTGAGTCCAAAGTTGTCATAAGCCGTAGACAATTAGTCCATACTGACTTATATCTCTGGCTCTGAACCAGCTTTCAGGGTGCATCATCGGTAAAGAGGAAGTCTTTCAGAACAGTTTCCTTCACTTTGGTAATAGCTTGAAGCCTCCTTGGGTTGAAGAGCTTCCCATCCACTCTGTACTTGAAGCTGATTCCAGCATCACTGTCCTGAAAGGCATCATTCGGCATGGCAATAAACATCATGCTGAATGGTATAGGTGCAGGCACACAGCCCTGTTTAATACCATTGGTGACTGGGAATGCCTTAGAGGATACTCCACTGTCGAGCATTCTGGCCATCATGCCAGAGTGGAACTGGCATACCATCTGAATGAATTTGGCGGGGCAGTGAACTTTGACATGATTCTCCACAGGCCTTGTTGGCTGACAGTATCAAAGGCTTTCATGAGGTCAACAAAGGTTGTATAGAGTTCACGATTCTGCTCTTCACCCTTCTTCTGAAGTTGGTGCGTGGCAAAAATCATGTCAATAGTCCCATGATCTCTGTGGAAACCACACTGCGACTCTGGCAGCAAGCCCAGCTCCAGATGAGTGACCAGATGATTTAACAGAACTCTTGTGCAAAGGTTTTTCCTGCAATGGAGAGCAGCGAGATTCCTTGGTGGTTGTCACATACTCTGCCCCTCCTCTTATAGAGGTGTACGATGGATGAATCTTTAAATTCCTGAGGAATGGATCCTTGTTTCCAAAAAGACTGAAATAACTCAGTGAGTTTCTTTATAAATACAGGACCACTGACTTTGTATATCTCTGCAGGTATGGCATCTGCCCCTGGGGCTTTGCCATTGGATAGCTGACTGACAGTTTCTGTGACTTCAGCTACTACTGGTGGGTCTTCCATGGCACTCTTGATGTTAACCTGGGGAATCCGGTCTGTCGCCTTATTGTTAATAGGTGATGGTCGGTTGAGGATGACTTCAAAGTGTTCATCCTATCTCTGCAGGATCTGAGCTTTCTCTGTAATGAGAGTTATCTCATCTATACTCAGGAGGGGAGAACTCCTGAGAGACTGAGGTCCGTAGAGAGTGTTAAGGGCTTTATAGGACTGTTTCAAGTTGTTTCTGTCAGTATACTCTTTTCGTCTGCCCTGGCACTCAGCCATGTATCTTGCATTTTACGCAGTTTATTCTAGACTATTCTACAAGCACTGGAAAGGTGTTTTTTTTGGCAGCTGATGATAAGTTGTTTTGATGGACACAAATGAAGGTGATGCTTTTCAACAAATAAAGCCTGCATCTCCTCATCATTCTCATCAAACCAGTCATGCTGCTTGTGAATAGAGGGCCCTAACATCTTCAGCACAGATGAATGGACAACATCCCTGAAGTATTCCTAGTTGTCCTTAGCACTGCGAGCAAGATGTAGGTCAGCAAGCTTAGTTTCTAAGTCTACAGCCAGTGCTGAAGCCATGCTGGGGTTCTTCAGCCTGGCCATATTAATTCTTTTCATGGTCTTGCTTCCTTGCAGTTGCCTCTTGGGTCTGATGTGGAGCTTCATTTTGGAGACAATGAGCCTGTGGTCTGTCCAGCAGTCAGCATCATGCATGGCCTTGGTCACTCTGATATCCTGCTTGTCTTTTCTCCTGACAATGATATAGTCTATAAGATGCCAGTGCTTAGGGCGAGAATGCATCCAGGAGGTCTTGTTACAAGTAGGCAAGTGGGAAGTTGTATTGGTGATGAGGAGGTTGTGTGCTGCACAGATCTTTATTTATTTATATATCAAATTTGTCACTGCCCATCCCATTAGAAAACCATGGATACTCAGAAAGGGAGTCTTCAGTAAGACTCAGGTGGGGTCTTCAGTAAGAGTAGGCCATTACTGTTACAGTTGCCCACCCCATGTCTCCTAATGACTCCCTGCCAGCTGCAGAATTGCACCTTACTCTTGCATTAAAGTCGCTGAGCAAGATCAGCTTGTCAGTTGTGCTCGCTGCTGATAGTAGGGCATCTAGTTCTTCATAGAACCTGTCCAGGTTGATCATTGTGGGGCCATAGGCATTGATCAGGGTGGCTTAACTTCCATTCTGCAGTGCAATTGTATAATACAATTATAATTATAGAATTATAATTGTATAATTGTACTTACAAATGCTGTAAAGATAGGAAGCTACTTCTTTGTATCTTTTTCCTTTCTTTTCTATTTTTATTTGACTTTGTTTTCCTTTTTTTGCACTTTTAGCTTTCTCTTTGATTTTTTTCTTTTTCTTTTCTTTTTCTTACTTTATATTAATTTGAATTAGTTTTTATCTTCCTTTTAAAAAAAACTTCAATAAAAATTATATATTGAAAAAAGGAAGAGGAATTAAAGAAGTTTTCAGAGAAGATAAATATTTCTCAACAAATTAAGCTGCTACAGTGACAATGTTAATGCTAAGAGAAATGGAAATAAATTATGCAAAAAAAAAATTTTGAGTTTGCAAATAAACCAAGGAAGTGGTTGGCATACAAATTACAAAAAGAAAAGAAAATGATATTGAAATTACAAGAGAGAGATACTCTAATAACAGATAATGTGGTTATGCAAAAAGTGTTTCATCAATATTATTCCAGTTTATATTAAGGACAAGACATTTCCCTGGAGAAAATAGATGAGTATTTAAAGAAACAAAATTTATCAAAGATTAAAGTGAAACAGAAACAGATTATGAATGGACCCATAACATAAGGGAAGTTTGCAAAGCTATATATGTGTATGTGTGTGTGTGTATAAATAAAAAGAACTAAAGCAGGAAAGGTGCTTGGACCAGATGGGTTCCCAGCTTCTTACTATAAGTGCTTTGAGGATGAACTTTTACAACCTTTACAAAATAAGAATTCTATTTTACACAGGGGAAGGATGCCAGAGAACTGGAAAGAGGCTGCTATAGCATTAATGCCTAAGGAGGGACAAGATTTGACTTCGTTATTGAATAATGACTATAAGTTGTTTGCAATGATTTTGGCTGAGAGGTTGAAAATAATTTTGCAAGAATTATTCATGAGGATCAATGTGGGTTATGGCTTAAAAGACAGTTAAAGGATAATATAAGAAATGTGTTGGACATACTTGGAGCAACATAATGAAAAACAAGCTGCATTGATTTTCTTAGATGCAGAGAAGGCATTTGACAAGAAAGCACAAATAATTGTCAATGGAGATCTAACAAAACCTTGTGAGATAAAAAAAGGGACAAGACAGGGATGCCCATTGTCTCTTCTCCTGTTTATTTTAATTCTTGAAATATTGAATAGAGATATAAGACAAGATGAGAGAATTATGAGGGTAAAGATTAAAAATTAAGGGCATTTGCTGATGACTTGGTGTTGATTCTGGAAGATCCACTAAAGGGAATAGAAACATTAATGGGAAAATTAAAAGTACACTAGGAGGTTTTAAGATTAATAATCAAAAGATGAAGTTGTTAACAAAAATATGAAAATAGAGGATCGAACAGAATTGATGAAGAAAAAGGGTTTTAAGATTGAGAAAAAAGTAAAATATCTGGGTATCACCATGACAAATGTGAATTTTATGTTATTTCAAAACAATTTTGTTAAGACATGGAATGAAGTTAAAAGATTTGTTAAGATGGGATAAATTATAATTGTCATTATTGGGGAGAATTTCTGTGATAAAAATGAATGTTTTGCCTAGAATGATATTTTTGTTTCAAACAATACCTATTTTGACAACCGATGTACCATTTAAGCAATGACAGAAAGATATCTAGATTTGTATGGCAAGGGGAAAAGCCAAGGGTTAAATATAAAATTGTCCAAGATGCAAAGGAATGAGGAAGATTGGGATCTCCTTATGGACTTTTTGCTGAAAAAAGAAAAAAATGAGCTTGTGATATATGGGTTTGATGATTAGAAAGGGTAGACTACGGAAAGAGATTATTTTGTAACCTTGGAGAGGATAAAACATAAATGTACTTGTTACTGCTGTTAAGAAGACCAGAAGCTTCTTTATAACTTTTTCTTTTCTTCTTTTCTCTTCTCTATTTCTTTCTTTGTACTTCTATCACCTACTTATTACTTTTCTTACTTTTTATTCTTTTTAAAAGAATAAAATTTGTATTGTTTTTATTCTTTTTGAATATTCTTTAATAAAAATTATATCCCCCCAAATCTATAGAATCCAGTTCACCATTCTTTGAATGATAATAAAAAAAGTAAACTAAAAAACTAAAAAAAAGTATATGTATGTGTGGAATGCTATTTTTTTCTATTAACTGTCAGCTGACCAGAACTCTGTTAGAGGGAATTTTCATGTGAAAACTTGTCCCTGAAAAAACGTTTTGTCCCTGAGTTAAAGGCTGTCAGTAAAATACAGAGCTATTCACGAAGCAAATTTGAGTGTAGTGGCTTTCTGGGACACTTTAATGTCATAATTCTAACTGTTTAAAATATCACTAATATTAAGCATTTTTCTTTTAAACAGCCTTGCAGTGTTTTTGTCTTCGCTGTACAAAAGAGAACTTCACATGTACAACAGATGGGCTCTGCATTACTTCAGTAACACGGAATAGAAACAAAATCATACGCAATAGTATGTGTATTGCAGAAATTGATCTGTTTCCCAGAGACAGGCCGTTTGTTTGTGCTGTTTCAACAAGTAAAGGAGTAATTACTGTGCCTCATTGCTGTGATAAAGACTTCTGCAATAAAATAGATCTTCCAATTCCAACACCAGGTAATAGCTTTTATTTTGCCAGCAGAAAATGGATAGCTGAGAGGATTCCCTGTGGTCAAACATATCTATAAAGCACAATTTTATTGTGTTTCATTTCACACAGTACCAAATCCTGAGTATAATATTTAACTAATGAGTTGTTTGTTTTCTATTTTGTGTTCCTTTTTTGCATTCTTAGGTCCTGTACCAGGGAAGTTTTCTTCCACTCTAGGACCAGTGGAATTGGCTGCTGTCATTGCTGGGCCCGTTTGTTTTCTTTGCATTTCACTCATGTTGATTCTTTATATCTGCCATAATCGTACAGTCATACACCATCGAGTTCCAAATGAAGAAGATCCTTCAATGGACCGACCATTTATATCTGAGGGAACTACTTTGAAAGATTTAATTTATGATATGACCACTTCAGGATCAGGATCAGGTAATAGATTAGTTTTCCCCATATTCTAGTAAATTATTTTTGAAACATTATGTTGTTAATGGTGCTACAGACACATAGTAACTTGCTATATATTATGAGGGGAAAGTCTTTTTAATTTATTGAAGTTGTGACATTTTAGCTGTAAGCTTTTTTTGTTGTTGCTGTTTAAACTGTAGTTTCACTTGTTTGAACAAAATGAAATTTTCTTACTGTTATGAGACCTCTGCATCTTATAAATAGCATTGTCATATGGAAAAGGAAATCCCTATTTTGATTAATTTTCATATCAGAAATAAAGATTACCTGAAGCTTAACGTTTATGGTATTTCCAAATTCAATGCCCTGTTGTAGATAAAACTTTAACCTAAGTATACCTTATCCTTAAGATTTATAATATGCAGGGGGTCTTTGCTTAACTGGTGGGGCAGGTTATGTGGGTGGCTGCAGCGGTGCAAGCCATTTTGGGCCTGGGGGTGGCTGCTGCCAGTGGGAGAGACATGCAACCTTCCCTGCCAGCTTCCCCATTGACTTTATTTGTGGGAAACCTGCAGGGAAGTTCACAAATGGCGATCACGTGTCCACGGGGCACTGCAGCTGTCGTGTGAGCTGGTTGTCAAGCGCCCAAATCACAATCATGTGACCACAGGGGTTGTGTGACGGCCGGAATTTCAAGGACCGGTTGTAACTACTACTCATTCAGTACTGTTGCACCTTCAAACAGTCGCTGAACGAGTGGACACTAAGTGAGGACTACCTGTACTGTTAACATGTATAGGAACTTATTAATTTATTAGATTCACATTCCAGTTTTCCATCGAATCCCTGGCAGCATACGTAGAGCTCCTTCCTCCTATTTTCCCCCACAAACAACCCCAACTGGGGCAAGAGGGAACAATTAGCCCATCATCACCCATCAAGATTCTATGGCTAAGGGTAGATTAGAACTTGGGTCTTCATGCTGATAGCGCAACACTTTAACTACTATACTGTGCTGACTGTCATGTACTTTGGGTACTCCAAGGTGACCTTGGAGAAATGAGGCAGAGATCATGGTTGCAAAAACATGTTATAATACCAAAAGACAGCAAAAATGTGAGAAAGGAGCTAAGGCTGACTCCTCACTAATTTACTACAGGTAGTCCTCGGCTTACCTCCATTTGTTCAGCGACTGTTCAAAGTTACAACAGCACTGAAAAAATAGACTTACGACTGGACCTTGAAGTTCCAGCCATTGCAGCGTTCCCATAATCACATGATTGCAATCCGGGTGCCTGGCTCGCAATTACAGTGTCACAGCTGTGGTCACATGATTGCCATTTATGACCTTCCCTGCCAGCTTCCCACAAGCAAAGTCAACAGGGAAGCTGGCAGGGAAGGTCACAAGTCACTCCAGTAACTCACTCCCACTGCTTTTTCCCCCAAGGAGCCTGCTATGGAGTATGAGGGATCTTGTACTCTGTAGCACCCACCACCCACCCGCACTCCATCACATATGTCTGCCTGCAGCATCAACCTCGCCTGCTCATGGTCTCCATCGGCCTGCCCACAGCCTCCACCAGCCAGCCTGCATCCGTAGCACCCCCCTGTGGCCTCTGCTGGCCCACCCGCAGCTCGTGCTCTACAGTGCCTGCATGCAGCACCCCACCACCACCGCACTCCTTGCCTGGGACTCCCACCTCTTCCTAGTTAATGACCCGCATGGTCCTGGGGTTACAACAGCAACCAGGACTGCCAGGATTGCCATCACTAAGTGATACAGTCACATGACATCATATTTTACAACCACATGGCTTAGTGATGGCAAACCTGGTCCCAATTGGCATTGTAACCTGGGGACTACCTGTAGAGTATAAGAGGGAAGGAGTGAAAAACTCAATCAGATGTTCAAGGTTCTGTTACTATAGCCAATATCAATAAAGTATAGTTCCAGTCAGACTTGTGAAGTCTGTTTCCTTGCCTGGTCTATCTCAAAGGGCAAGCGGGTATGTACAAACCAGATATGGTTAGACCCCAATTGGAAAACTATTTCAGCTTTAAACAGATTTTGAGTCCCACTGAATTGATTTAGATTCCACATTTAATTGTTAGTGGAAATATGATAGACTCCTTAGAGATAAAGCCTCCCTGGATACAGGGAGTAGGAAGTTACAGTGAATAAAAAATTGTTAACACACTTTTGTGTGTTCATAGCAAGTGCACAGGGATAGGACTGGATGATTAATGCAGACAGAGAATTGCCCAGAAGTATTAACTATTGTTACTGGAAATAAATCAATTTCATAAACTAAGATTTGAAATTGACTTATTTTAACAAAGCAGAATTGGTCTCAGACTAAACATTATGACAGATCTAACACAGCGGTAAAAGCCTAGATTCGATTAGATTGGAGTCTCCTTTATTTATGATCAAAGACCAAGCATGGCTGACTAGAATTAGTAATAGCTAGAGGCTTCAACAGTCTTTTGATAGGAGGAAAATCTCGTAGATCAAACAAGGCCTGGATTAATTAATTGGCTCTTTATCACTTGTTTTTAAGGTTTGCCATTACTTGTTCAAAGAACAATTGCAAGAACAATTGTACTACAAGAAAGCATTGGAAAAGGTCGATTTGGAGAAGTCTGGCGAGGAAAGTGGAGAGGAGAAGAAGTTGCAGTAAAAATATTCTCTTCAAGAGAAGAACGCTCATGGTTTCGTGAAGCTGAAATCTATCAAACAGTTATGCTACGTCATGAAAATATTCTTGGGTTTATAGCTGCAGACAACAAAGGTTGTGACATTTAGAAAAACATTTCTAGACTCTTTTTCTTATCATATAACTTGTTATTACATACCTCTAATGAGAAATATTAATGACATAATGCCTAACCCTGCTCTATTTTAAGAAAAAAAACTGTTTGAAAGAAACTCTAATTTTTTTTTAAATATCGTTTTATTATTAGGAAACAAAATTGTAATGGATTTATGTTCATGTTTGAAACTCTGATTAAATGCTTATATTAAGTATCTCTTATTCTGCCAAATTGGGTGTTCTCCTTATGTGTCAAATTCAATACCCAGAATTCCTCAGCAAGCATGGCTATTGCAGAGAATTTTAAGAGTTAAAACCCATACTCATCTGAAGCTTGCCAAGACTGGGAAACATTGAACCCTTACCTGGACTAAATTTCATTAATTTACTTCCAAGGTCAACTAAATAACAGTACTTGCCAACCTAAGTACTTGAATGAAGGACCACCAGGAGATATTAGGAGCATAAACTAGACTAGGAAGTAAGAAAACATCCTGGAAGGCAGTAGCAAGCTACTTCCAGGTTGTTGCTAATGGAGGTGTCCATTAAGTTACCAGGAGTCAACCTCAATTTCAAGAAAACTTTACCCTTCAAGTGAGGGTAATTTTATAGATTGATATCCAAACAGAATTAAAATCAATTGCTTGCAATGAGAAATTGTGGTTGTACAATGGCTTATAGTTGCAGTGACTTAACAAATATCTTTATCTGGATTTTAGACGTTTTCTTCATCTTGGTTTTTTTTAAATCATGGTATTTTAAATCTTGGTTTTTTTTAAATCATGGTATTCATGACATCATTCTTTGTAGTGCTGTGAACATGGGTTATTTAAATCTCCATGACTTCATTAGGATTTAAACAGCTGATGTGTGCAAGTTTGCAGTCACTATTTTTGATACAAGTAGAAATGCTTTTCTTTAAGCATTTACAGTAATGCTTCTTCATGGGAATACAGTAATATTCTTCATGGGATAAAAATGTGTGCATTTTCCGATGTGTTTGTTGTTCTTTTAATTTTAATTGTCCCTTTTTTGTTTTGATTTGCAGATAATGGTACATGGACACAACTCTGGCTAGTGTCAGATTATCATGAACATGGCTCTCTTTTTGATTATCTGAACAGGTATACTGTTGCTGTAGAGGGAATGATAAAACTAGCATTGTCAACTGCCAGTGGACTTGCACATCTTCACATGGAGATTGTTGGCACACAAGGTAACTTATCTTGAGTTTATAGTCTTAATCATATAGCCCAATGCTTGTTTCAATTGTTAACATATATCTTCTCTCAGTAATATAATTTTAAAATTATTTTAATCATCTCCACTGCAGTTTAATTTGATATAACATTTAATCTACTTGATTTATGTTTAGATTTTTTTAAAAAATTGATGCCATATCATTTCTTTCTTTTTCCCATACTGTTCAATCCACTCAGAATCTTTTGCTTGCATCTTTTGCTTCTACATTCATCTTGCTTGAAAAAGTTATGATTAAATTTTTAAAAAGTCTAACAAGTCTAGTAAAAATCTAATAAATCTACTATAGCCTAGTATACTTATTTTAACTAAAAATTAGCCCATTATATCCATGCAGCTTGCAGGGTTTTCTTTATGGCTCCCAGATTTGCTGTTTTGCAAAGCTTAACATTCTTTTAACTATTCAAAATAAATTTATTTGAGACATACTGATGGTTCCAAAAAGTATTCAAAATGCCATCTTACATGTAGAGACAGGCATAGTCTTGTTGGACACTAGAGCGTAGTTCTTATTAACTTTTGGCTAAAGTTAATCCTACTTCCTATAGGTTTGAACCCATTAGTACATAGAAATCATTTTAAATCGTCATGGCTTAAAAAAGCCCTGGATAAAATTCATTTACTGGGCTTCTCTGTGGAAAGTTTGTGCTCACTAGGTTTTGATAATGCTAGAACTACCCTCAAACAATAAATTTGGGATATAGATCTCAACGAATTTAAGCAAGGTGTCACACTCCAGTATTTACCATATTCTTCCAAAAGGGGTGGTGCCAGCCTCTTATTTATCATCCATTACGATTCTGAAATTTCGTAATGCCTTCACTTTAGCCAGGGTGGATGCATTGCCCTTAGTAGTCCTTTTTGGACATTTTAAGGGTACTTCTTTGTATCTTTGGCTATGTCCATATTGTGATGGCTCAGTAGAAACTCTAAGCCACATGCTACTATGTTGCTCCCTATATAAGAACTCTAGACAGACCTTCATTCATCCGATCTTGAAGAAATTTCTGGGTAGGTAGTGTGATTTCTATTTAATGTTACTTCTTTCAGACAAAGACTCAAAAATATCTTCCCAAGTCTCCCAATTTTGTGCTACCATCTATACAATATTGTTGTTTAGTCGTTAAGTCGTGTCCGACTCTTCGTGACCCCATGAACCATATTGCGCCAGGCCTTCCTGTCCTTCACTGCCTCCCTGAGTTTGCTCAGTTTCATGCTCATTGCTTCAGTGATGCTATCTA
>NW_006540748.1:0-19441 GCF_000186305.1 Python bivittatus
CAACAAAGCGAATTAGGTCATTTTAAGAACTATTGAGTCTGGGTCAATTTGGTATGGGTGGTTCAGAAAAAGAACCTGCGACACACCCGTCTTCCATAAATAACTCTGGCGTGTATGTTCTATTCCCGATTAATATGGTTTCCAAATATAGAATTCCCTTAATTGCTAAAGTTCAGTCAGAGTTAACCAAATCATTGACCGAGTGTTGGTTTCATTATCACGGGATGCCTGCTCACCTACATTCTGATCCGGGGCAAAACATGAACTATTGTTTGAATTCTCTGGGTTAAAGCTGAAGAGGCAGAGCTGACAGACTGCCTGAAGACCTGGCAGGCTATAAGACACCAGCTATAGGAGACCATGAATCTGATCCAGTGAGATCTTATTCAGATAATGTGAGACCAGATTCTGGCAGGGTATCTAATCCGGAATAAACTGGCACTTACAAAGGGCAGAGCAGAGGTGATCAACATGCTTCCTTGACAACAGAGGGAACCTACTTAAATCACACCAGCACAAGAGTTGTGAATGCTTTAATTGTACCTACTGTGAACATTGCTATCAGGAGGTGGAGAGAATACCTTAGATCCCTAGTTTTCCCATAAAGTAGTAACACTCATGCTTCTACAGGTTGTTCTCCATTTTATCTCTTCTTTGGAGAGACCCTAAAATGCCTTTAGGTCCTTTGCAAGTTGTCCTAGAGGTTGGTGCTGCTGCTGTTGAAATTCTTGATGGTTTTGGACCATTATTGAAGATACAGTGCAAGAGGGAGAGAATGTACGGTTGGAAGGCAGGAGGTGCCCTAATACAACTCTGAGACTGAGTGTTGGTGAAATAGTGTAGAAATCAGGGAAGAAGCAAAAATGGAGACTAAAGGAAAGTCCAGAACTCATCACTGTAACGCATCAAGATCTTAACTCACCTATATCTGTCATCCCCATGTGAGAAGTGATAAACATCAAATGTTTATCAAAGAGTAATGAGATCCTGGTTCCTGTAAGGGAAAAGGGAAATATGATAATCCTTTGGAGAACAATTTTCCAGAATTATTGTTACAGGAGCCTGACATTGCATGTGTAACTGTTGGAGGATGGGAAACGGATAGGATCTAATACAGTCCTCCACACACATTTGTTCTTCTGCCAACTAAAATTACTTGTATCATTAATCATTTGCACTTATATTTCCAGTAGACAGTGGCTCTCTCTTCTATGTGTGTGCACATCACAGTCTACTATCTATTTATTTACAGAGCTGCTTTGAAGGTCCTTAGCTTTGTTAACTTCTCCTCTAGAAAGTTTTGCTTTATTGCTCCTGGCCTTTTGTAACATCTTGTGTGGATTCAGGTAGTGACTTAGTGGGTGTGTAAAATTTATTTTAAAAAAAAAAGAGTTAGTAGGTGCATAAAAAGGGGGCAGGCTTCAATTGCACAGAAACAGCCACCCTCCTGACACCCTTGTCCAGTCCTTTCTTTACACTAAGCTTTTTGGAGATCAGCCAAAGTAGGGTAGTGGTGCCTAAGGGCCAAGGTCTAGCTATTTGGGCATAGGGTGTCAGGGGAACCCAGTAACTCTGTTTAGATAACCCAAGTTTTTGGCATATTGTACGAACCTAGCCACTAAACCAGTCCAGCCTGTTGTTGGCTAAAAATTTGATGATCAAGATGGGATTATAGTTTTATCAAGTTTATTTCTCCTGGATCTTGACCTTCAGTGATATAGCTTGATTCTTACGTTGTGCCTAGCTCCTTGTCCTTGGATATTCTGAACTCTGCTTCTTGATCTCCCTTGCTTGCTACTTTTCTTTCCTTTTCTTGATGCTTGGCTCCACCCTCGGTGCACTTGTAGCCCAGGATTCAGTGGGATGACTGTGACTGGTGCCCTTCAAGGAGAGGGACATTTGTGACACTTTCCCCCCAGGGATTTGACATCTGGATGAATTAATTTCTTGATTGCTGCCCCAAGAGCTGAACCTCTCAGAGCAGTTCACAAAATTTCACAGACCTGGTAACCACAGCCTCTAATCAGTCACAGATGCACCCATCTGCTGGGCTCTAGACTGCCTTTGGGACTTGGCTTGGCTTCTCCTGCACCACTGGTTGCACTTCATGTCAGGAAGAAGCTGGCCACACAGGACACACTTCCTGGTGAAGCAGATGGACAAGGACAGAATGACCATGGTGCAAAGGAGGAAACAAGGAGCAGGCAAGGTAGAACTCCATGTTTGGACTTCGGGATACTCTTGATTGCCACCCCAAGAGATGAACCTCTCAGGGCAGTTCACAAAATATCACAAAATAACCCTGGTAAGTTGTCTTCTGATAAATGCTGATGCCCACAGCATGTCAAAAGGGGCTAGGCTAGGTCTCCATGTGCAGCCTGGAAACTCAGGGCCCCTGTTGCCTTGTCTTGAGCCTGACTCAATCCACCCTGGGCTCACCTTGGCTGTTTTCTCCCAACACGCAAAGCTTCAGAACCCAGTTGAGAAACCCCAGTGGCAGGTTTTTTATGCCCAAGTAAACCATATGAAGGTGTAAGGGGAAGTTTGATTACCATTAATTGTTGAGATGATGGCTGAATTCCCATGATATCTTGATCCACAAACTCTCCACTCTGCTTGAGCCTAGTCCATTGTGTCCTGTGAATTTTGTTTTACTTTCCTAGGGGAAAAAACATTGGCAGATGAGATGTTGTGCTTCGAAATACTGACAGATCTCTCTCCATCTTTCCTATTTATAATAACATGGTAGAAACTGGTGGAGACATTTTCCTCTCCCACTTTTGGTTATACGTCAGCTGCTTTATTTGGAAGTCCTTTCCAAGCAGTCTGCAATATGGAAGTTACCCTTTTCACTTCTGCTTTGTCCTAACTTTTTTTACATCACAGGAAAACCTTTTCTTCGTTAGTTATTGACAGAGTCCCCCAAACTGCCGGGAAAACCCAATTTTACTCGTTCTCCCCTGATGCTTCTTCCATGATCAATTCCGATGTGGTTCTCGTGTTCCATTCCACCAAATTTAAGAGGCTTCTTTCTTGAGCCACTGCAACTGCAACAATGGCTAACCCTTGTAATCCTTTTCCCATGACCAGATCAGCCATGATAGTCTTACACTTGGTTACTTGCACTTGGGTGACAGCGACAAGAAGCTGGTGCCTCTACCTTAGTATAGAAGGTACATTAGACCTGCCATTGGCTGTTCACCAACCAATCAGCATCCTCAGGGTATTGCTCTGTAAGAATGACATCTTTTGGTCATCTTCTGCAAACTGCAAACACTGCATTCACACAATATGGTGAATCTGCTCGTTAAATTAACCCATTTTCTGGCTTTACCAGCTAACCAAATAGTCTGGGTTTGCACAAAACACTGAATCACAAAAATCTAACAGCTGATTGTACAGGATGCAGCTGCTAAGGTCTTCGAGCAAGTTGGATACATTCAGACATCCATGCATTAACCAAGTTTCACAATGTGCTAAGCTTGCCTTGTGTGTTGCCCTTTTGATTACTTTATGGTCCAGTCTTTTGTGAGTTCAAAAAAAGCTAATTCAGGAAGCAGGTTAAGCATATCATGTGAAAATGTCAAAACATGATCATGGCCTGTTTGGGGTTTAATTGGTCCAACCAAGTTTTGCAATGATGTCCAGATCCAGGCTGATGTATCAATTATGTGGCATTAAATTGGTCTCAAGTCTTAACAACCCCATAGATAGATTTTTCTCCAGGACCCTTTGGGTCTTCCAATGATGCCCCCATCACTGCTGTAACTGAGTCCTTCCACCTTGCTGCTGATCATCGTCTTCTTCTCTTTCCCTCCACCTTTCCCGGCATCAGAGCCTTCTCCAGAGGGCTGGGTCTTCGTGTAATGTGCCCAGAGTAGGATAATTTGAGCCTGGTCATTTGTGCCTCAGTGAGAACTGTGGATTGACTTGTCTGATGATCCATTGGTTTGTTTTCTTGGCCACCCGTGGCATTCTCAGGAGTCTTCTCCAACAAAACCTTGGCTAATGGCTAATTAAAGTTCAGAAGTATAAGCCCACCAAGAAACCAGAGCAGAATCTTGGAAGAAGTGCAAAGCAGAACTCCTTCAACACCACCCTTTCCATGGCTTCCTCATTTTTGGTTTCCCAAAGGCACCTGGGGGCACTTGGGTGCTGCCTTAAAGACCAAAGAGCTGGGGAGGGCCAATCCAATGAGAAGACGCCAGTCTCAACAGAGGTCCTTCAGCTCAGTTTTGGCATTATACTTCTGCAGCTGCTGCATTTTGTTTGCAGTTGCAGTTTCTGAACATTTTTTCTTGTAAAAATCAAATTTGGACGTCCCTCAAGCATCAAAGACTGTGACTGGATTGCATTCTCTCTGCAGTTAACGGAGATGCTGAAGAACGTGGAAATGGAGCTGTGGATCAGGCAAGCTAATGGATGAATTATTGCTTTATGAGCTGTAAAGAAAAGGAAGAACAATACAATTGTATGCAATAGAAAATTCACTTGTGGAATTTCCTGCCACGAGGTACTGCAGAAAGGACTGGAATGAAGAAAGTGTGGTTTGCAGACTAGATATTTCCTGCATGAAAGACTTGCTACCCTTGGTCTGGATTCACACAACACCCTTTCCCAAGCCAGTGAAAGATCTAACATTCTAAGCCAGATGCTGAACTTGGTTCGATTTTGTGTGGCATGTGGTGATGTAGGAGTGGCCTACAGTATTTGGATAGCGTCAAGGTCAGATATTGTTTGAACCCAGAACAATGGTTAGTTCAGTAACCAAGAAGCCTTTTGTGCTCCCATTTGACTCTTTTGACCCCTCCAATGGGTGCCTCTAACAGCACCTACGTTTACAGTGCTGAGAGTTCCCCCCTCCTCCACCTTTGGACATCTTCCTGATTGTGTTCTCTGTGAACACCTTGGATAGGTTCATTTGGAAGCTAGAAACCATGAGATGTTAATCCTACTTCAATTTGGATTGGAAGGAGCAGGAGTTGGAGTTGGTGGCTTCAGTGACCCCTTTCAACTTTCAGCTCCCTCGATTCATTCACATAATCCACTTACAGTACCTGAATTAACTGAGGAAGTTGCACAATGCATTGAACAGGAACCAAGTGGACGGATGCTAAACTACATAAACCATGATTCATACTCATTAATTTTCTGGTTTTCATATCAAATATGTCTAATTCATATTTGAATTTTATATAATTAGAAGTAATATTCTTTTTGACGTGCTCATGTAAATAAGGCAGAGACTTCTTTTTACCCTAAGTACAGTGGTACCTCTACTTATGAACGCCCCTACTTATGAAAATTTCGAGATAGGATCAGCTCCGGCCCCAAAAATTTACCTCTACTTATGAATTTGTCTTGACTTACGAGCCATTTTTCCACCCGTGCGACGTGGTCCGCGGCCATTTTCAGCCCATTCCACGTGGTCCACGGCCATTTTTCCGCCCATGCCACGTGGTCCGCGGCCATTTTTCCACCCGTTCCACGTGGTCCGCGGCCATTTTCTGCCTGTTCCACGTGGTCCGCGGCCGTTTTTCCGCCCCTGACACGTGGTCCGCAGACGCCGGAACAGATTAACAGTAATTACGTTGAACCTTATGGGAAAATTTACTTCGACTTGCAACCAACTCGACTTGCGATCAGAGTCACGGAATGGATTAAGTTCGTAAGTAGAGGTACCACTGTATTTGTATCCTTCTGGGGCAAATTGATTTATGGCATTTCCATTCATTAGCTGTAATCCATCTTCTTCAACAATTTTGTCTCCTTCCTTGGTACATTAGGCAGAATAACAAACACATTGAATAAATTCTTACAGAAATATTTCAACTGTATCAGCTGCAGATTAATTTTAAAAAGCCCACTTTGCTGGATACACATGATATCTTTTGACGTTACGTGGAGAGTTCCAGGGTTTCTGGTTGGAACTTGAATTTCCAGAGAACACCAGTCAAAGATGTGATTCCTGTTTCTTCGTTCTGGGCTATGTTCCTGGGAGAATGGCCAGCCTGCCCCAGCCTCAGTGCTCTTCTTTGCGACCTTAGGAATACATTCAACTGATTTTATTACTGATCTCCTCCCTGTACAGAGGCATAGAGTCCTTCAGAGGCATTTGCGTGAATGTAGCCTTATTTTCTTTTTTTAATTTAGCTTCTGGGTGCAGCTGTAGCGTCACCACTCTGCAGCCGTTTCACTGATCTTTTTCACTCTTTTTGGCAGCTGGAGAATGAATGCCCTCAGCAGCTGACCAAGAAGGACCATCCTTGCCAGCTGCCCTCCAGGTCACACTCAGGACTCTGCAAAGAAAATCACAGGAAGATGGGAAGGACTTTTCCCACTTTCCTCCATCAGGCACCGAGCAGCTGCACCCATTCACTTCAGCGCCCAAAACTTTCCGGCCCACTTTTCAGATGCTGCACTTTGGAAGTGGATAGTTTGGGGGAACGCAAACCCTCACTGACTCAAGTCTCCCAGAGAGCTCCACGATCAAGCTGGGATTGGACCTGGTTTCCCAGGACGCACTTTACTTTTCCCCCTAACAATTATTTTATGTCCCAGTGTTTTCCCCCCCTTCTCCTTTCCTTCCTCTCCTTTTGTGAGAGAGCGGGCAGGCTGGGAGCTCGGCCTGATGAGGTGGCTACGTAGCTTGACTGCAGCCATGATGCAGCCAAGGTTTGATTCAGCTTGCTCGGTTAAGCTAATCGGGGCGAGAGAGAGGGAAGGAGAGGCCCTTGTAACTTGCAGTGAGGAAGGGGTGACAGAGCAGAGAATACGTGGGAATGAGACGGGAGGAAACTGCCACGATTCCCTGTGCGGCTGGAACCTGAGGGGGAGAGACCCCACGTTTGCTCACGGATCGATTCTGCCTGTTGTTGAGCCAGGTAACTGGAGGCCGAGGATGCGCAGGCAAGATATAGGCTGAAATCAGGCTAATTAGAAGCTCTTTGCATTCAAATTGTACGATGAGAGTAGCACAGCAGTACAACGTCACGCTTGGCTGTGATTAACGCCTTTGTTTTTCTTCAAGTTTCGTGTCTCTGTAAGAGCCCACCCCAAGAAGGGATGGGCTTTGCAAGAACCGTGTAAACGGAACTCGCCCTAAGGGGGGGGGGGTGCTGGCTCTGGATTGCTTTTTCTTGCACCCTTTATTTGCGCAAATAAAGGTTTACTCCAGCCTCTACTCTCGGTCTGTGACGGGCTTTGCATGCTGGGCCAAGCCGATTGCTCTGGAATGACGAGCCTTTCCTCCCTTTGGGGTCACCTGGATGGCCAGGTGTAATAAATAAAGGTAATAAAGGTTTCCCTCATCCTTTTTTCCTCTCCCTTTGTGAGGGACAGAGCAGGCCAAGAGGTCAGCCGTGGCCTTTCCCTCCTTCGGGGCCGCTTGGGCAGCAAGCGAGGCTCCCAGAGAGCAGGGACGCTGCGTGTCCCCCGCCATTCCCCAGAGGTCCTTTTTCTTCCCATTTTCCCCTCAGCGATGTCTCTGGCTGAGGAGCGGCTCCCGCTTCCTCAGCCCCTCCGAGAGGCAGCGCGAGCAAGATGGCGGAGGAGAGAAGCCCTCTGGCGGGAAAGGCCTCCCTTGTGCAGCCGGGCCCCCTTTCCTGGGGGAAGAAGCCATGGGCCCTGATCTCCCCCGGCCTCTGGTGCACTAGAGGGAGGCCATCTTGCTTCCCTTCTGACAGAAATCCAGCAAGAGGGAGGTTTTCATGGCTCTGGCATCGCTCCCACCGTGGCCTTTGGCCAGAGACCCAGGATCAGGACCGGCACCGTTGCGTTTCCCAGGGAGGCACCGACACGGTTCTGCAGCATTAATTCCCTTTATTAAAGCTTTTCCTTCCCCTCACAAAGGAACCCAAAGAAAGAAGGTGATATTCACACTGCCCATTGAAAGAGGAATAGCAGAAACCCGAGAGTCCAATTTTCCCCTTCGGTCAGCCCGTTTCGAGGAAAGCAAGCCCATAAAGCTGCCTCAGCTGGCAGGCAGTTGGCAACCTCATTGTAGGGGCAGTAAAGAGATTTATTTGTCTTCCTTAAATCTGTATCCCACATCACCCTTGTCACAGAAAGAATAATTTCCAGATATTTGCGTTGCCCAGCAGCTGTCCCTGTTGACTAGACAAGAGTAGGAAAATAACCAGGATTTATTCTGCAATTGCAAACCTTGAGTCAAATGTGGTGCCTTACCAGGAAATTCTTATGCCAAAGAATATGCAAATATAATTGGGTCATGATTTCCGTGGTGAAATCAGGTCATCACCAAAAGTAAGTTTTCACTACTGATCTCTAAGATTCAAGGCTCCCCCAACTTATTGTTACATTTTCCAAAACTTACTTAAGATTCTCCTATTTAGAGTAAGCCTAACTAACACCATCCTCTGACACGCTAAAGGCCTTTCAGGGAGAATCTCCCTTCATTCGAACCCCACAGCAGCAACCTTGCTAGCAGTTAAGACCGGCATGCACACAAGACACTAAACCTGGTTACCCTTAAATTTCATTAGGATTTCTTTGAGACTTAGTACGTTGTGTGAGCTCAGCAGTTTCACCAGCTTATGATCCACTGCATTATGCAAACCAAGAAAATGGGTAATTTCAGCCAGGTTAATACTGTATGCTATGTGAATGCAGCTGTGTTCAACCCATTTTCTGATTGTGGACAATCTATAATGTACTGAACCATCTAACTAACAGGTTTACAGAAACACACTGACCCACTTGAAAAACTAACCATGATTATCGCTAATCAAATGAATGGATTGCAAACTCACTCCTTGCACCTACTGTATATTAACTGCAACTCCAAGATCTCAACACTGAACCTTGAAGGTGAACAATCTACAAATGTTGATTGAAACAGAGAGCGATAGTAACCTGTGTTGCAACAAATAAAGTTCTGTACTGTAAATGCTCTGATATCTAAGGAAAATAAACTCCCATTTTGAGAGTTCAAAGTCGCCACTTGCTTTCCCCAGGAAGGGCCTAATATCCCATGAGCCCTTGCAACAGGACGGTAATGGCAAGGCTGCATTACATCATAGCCCCTTCCCCTCTTGGTCAGGTATGTAGTAGTAGCCGCTACCAGCAGGCAGCGTGTGACAGCTATCTTTGCACTGCCTGGGACGCATAGGAAGCTGACTGATGCTGAGAGATGCTGGGAGGAGTCATTCAGCAAGATAAGAAGAGACAATCTTGAAGGTGATGGATCTACTAAGTGTTGAACCAGACAGACATCATAACATGGGAAGCCGCTCTTGTTATTGGTTCATATTATGGTGTCCTGGTACGAGGAAGAGCACAAATCTTGTAAGGAGGGGGATGCAGAGTCAACCCTATTATGGATTCTTGACTGAGCTTTTCCACTCCTTCTGGTAGCTCCAACCTAAATTCCCTCAGCAGGCTGGTAAAGACGATGAAGAACTCAGTCTTTGCAAGGAGTTCCCCCAAGCAGGAACGAGTTCCTACACAAAAAATGAAGGAAAAACAAGAAATCAGTAATAATCCATTTTGCCTATTCGTTAAGCATTTCCCCACTTTGCAACGATCATGTGAAGGGAATTTGAGCTGATGGGTGAAGTCCTCCTCCTTCAAGAGAAGCATCCTAAGTGTACCTTAAATGCTAAAATGCTGAACTTGGTTAGTGTTCAATGTGGTCTGTGTTTCTGTGTTTTATCTCACTGTGTGAGCTCAGCCAATTGGGTAATTCATGTTTTAAAAGATCCAGTGAATCTAGAAAATGAGTTATTTCACTAACCAAGTTAATCATATTAAGTTAATGCTACAAAAGTATTGGTCTTTTTCCTTTATTTTGTGTCTTGCAGAACTGGATCATCTGTTGTGACAATTCATTCCTATTAATTTTTTTTTTCAAGTCCCATTTCCACCATGGAGGATAATGGGATGTTTTTCACCCATCCGCCTTTGCCTTTTTCCTCTCTTCCTTCCCTTGTTTCTTCCCTCCTTCTCTGTTGACTTCTGTTGTTGTTGTTTAGTCGTTAAGTCGTGTCCGACTCTTCGTGACCCCATGAACCATATTGCGCCAGGCCTTCCTGTCCTTCACTGCCTCCCTGAGTTTGCTCAGTTTCATGCTCATTGCTAGAGCTCCAAAATATTCCTAGGTCATATCATAGTAGTGTTATATTGTCACTCCAACATTCTCTAACAATGAAAAGAAGCTGTTACTTGGACAGGAAATTTTAAGATGGCCAGAAAGGGCAGAGGGATGCATGAATTCCCCTAAAATGCAGTGGTGGGGATTCTTTGGCAGATCCCTTTGCCATCCTCAGGGGGCTGCCATTCTGCCCTTCGGCTCAGGATACAGATTCAGGGACAGACCTGTGGAGGGATTCCATATTTTACCTGAGGCTCCACTGACTTTTTCTCGGTGCTTTTCCTATGATGCAACCCAGCAACTCTGAGTCACTGCTGTCATCATCACACACCAGCAGCACCTGATATGGGGTGGCTGGGTCTGCATGGCAATGGCCAGTTTTACACCTTTCCAGCTGCAGTGAAGGTACCTAGGGGACACCCATTTCCTGATGAACTTCCTTTTGCTTCCCTTATTTTCTCTACTTGGAGCAAACTATCCTTTAAGGAATACCCAGAGGAAAAAACAAAACCTTGGCCATTGTGAAAAGATTCAAGGGTGTCCTACTCACTTCCCACCTGTTTCTGGTCATTCTTGAAGCCCACTATGTGGCGGGGGGGGGGGGGGGGGAGAAACCAAAAGCCATAGAGAGAGAGTGCCCACAAAGGACCCATTTCTATGGGGCCTCTCTAGGAAGTCTGTCTGGATGTCAGGAGAAATATGGGTTAGGTAACCTCGTGAACGGTAGTTCCCACAAGAGGAGACTGCCTGGAGTTAGTTTAACCGACTAGATTACTGAATCTGTTTAGAGTAAATTTAAGACCATGAGGTTTACTTCTCTGTATCAATTAACTCTTTCTAGAGTTCCAATGAATCTTAATCTTTCCCTCCATTGATCCAGTTAAGCATGTTATGGAAAGAGAGTCCTTCATTTTACATTAGTCAAATCCCCAGATGTCATGGAGCAAATATTTCTTTGCCTTTTTCTCCCCCCTCCTAAAATAAGTATCATTTGCCAGTCATAACTGCTTTTCTACACATTACCGGCTCCAAAGGGAAGAAATGCTTCTTTTAGCACAAAATTCCCTTCCTTGTCCAAAAAATTATTTGGGTTGAACTCTTCAGGCATCTCCCAATGTTCAGGATCCGAAAGAACAGAACGTAAGTCTGGAAGAATAACAGCTCCCTGTAAGGAAGAAATAAACTGACTTAAACATCAAGACAAGCATGCCTTGCATTTCCCAGCTATTCCATTTCTCTTAGGATTCAAATGTATTTAAAACTCTACATGCATTTAATTTAGAAGGCACTAGCAGATTTAAGACATTTAACAAACAAAGAAGCTGAGATGGAGATTGGCGGGAACAACAGGCTGGGTTGATCCTCCACTGAGATAGTTAGTGTCCCCAAAGAGTTATGGGGCCGGGCTTTTTGTCCACTTTTTCTTTAACTGCCCCATATGCTGTCTATAAGCTATATAATCTCACTGCTTACCATTTAATCCACATCATTTACAAACAAACGTAATAGTGCATGCCCAAGACCATTCTTAGGAAGAAATCTTGGCTATATCCTTTCATTGCGAGAAGAGTAAGCTTGTCTCGCTTTTCCAAGTTGCCTCAGAGCCAGTCTCCCATGGTACAATACAGTTCCCTACTCGCAACAGCTTCCTGCTGAAGCCAATCCTTCTGCAGCCACCAGGACTGGCCCGTACATAATGTTACCAGCACAACTAAGGCCTCCTCCACAGATCTCCCTCTCCCAGTTGCAAGACACACTGCTCATTGTTTCAGAGGACATGTCCTCACAACAGAGCCTCCATCTCAGGGCCAGCCTACATTAAGGCAAGCTGAGGCCAGGTGAAAGTGGTGTCTTCCCACCAAAAACAGAACAAGCCCTCCTTTTTATATGTCACAGGGATAAGGATCCTGAAGGATGTTAGCAATCAACCCTTTTCATCCAGCTACTTTTGCTTTGGTGACTTGGAGAGCAGAGAGCCTCACCTGGCAGCCAAACTGATTGATTTCACTGAACTTTTCTCTTCCAGCATAATCCCAAAGATACTCAGCCACACTGGGTGGCTTACATATAATATAAAAAGGTAATTTAAAACATCCATGGTGAAATCTAGAACTTACCCCTAGTCAAAAACATCATAAATAACAATATTAAACTACACTGAGCAAAGAAAAAGGCAATGAAAGTTAAAAGTTGAGGATGGGAACATCACATCAGGGAAGGCGGCAACAGAAAAGCAGCACCTCCTTGACTCAGCCCCTTGAACTTTCCCAGAACGTAGAATTTGCAGCAGTATGTCTAACTGATTGGGCTGAAACTGACTGGATAACTATCTTATCCATTTTTTAATTTATTTTACTAGATGTATGAACCACCTGATTCCCAGTGATAAGTTAGTCCTGTAGGTATCCAGGTGCTAATCTATGAAGAGCTTCATAGATCAAAACCAGCACCTTAAACTAAAACCCAGAAACCAATTGGCAACCAGTGCAGGGTCCACAAAACTGGGGTTTTGTGCTCCCAACATCAGAGCCCAAAGGTATGCAGGCTGATGCATTTTGGACCAACTGCAGTTTCTGAATATTCTTTAAAGGCAGCCCCAAGTAGAGTGCATTACAGTAGTCTAGGTGGCAAGTTACACTTGCCAGATCCACCTGCCCAAGTAAGGCCTCAATTGGTGCCCCAACTGGAATTGTGATAGGCCCCTCTGGCTACAGTTTCCACCTGCTCAATCAGCAGGAGCTGTAAGGACCCCTAAGTCATGAACATGCTCCCTGAGGGGTAGTGCCTGGCCATCACAGAGTAATCCTGGTAGCAACAGAGATCTCCAATGTGACAGCAGCAACTTTGACTTGCCAGGGTTCATCTTCAGTCTGCTTTCTAATATCCAGACCCTGACAGCTTCCAGACACTGGGAAAAGATGTCGACGGCATCTCCTTCACAGCCTGTGGTAGCGATGTATGGTTGGGTATCATCAGCATACTGATGATAGTGAATCCAGAATCATCAGAAGACCTCTCCCAGCACTTTCATATACACGTCAAAAATCAGAGGTGAGAGGACCAACCCTTGCAGCATCCCGCACATCAAAGGCTACCAGGCGAAACTCTGTCGCTGCCAGAATTACTCTTTGATGGACGGGCTCTACCCATCAGAGACAGGGTGCTGTCTCAGTTCTCTTCTGCCACTTGCCATTTGGGTCCCTGCCCTTCCTGATTTGTAAGGGAAGTGAGTGGGCTGATGAAGCTTCTCCTCCCTTCTTACACCTACGCTCGGTTGGCTTTGGTCTGCAGCTCTTGGCCCACAGCTGGAGGCATCATTAATTCAAGTCTTCCAGAGGCTTGGAACAACTTTTTCTCTGGCGATCCTCTTGCTGGAAGGATCTGCCCTTGGGCAGTGAAGGGGAGAGAGGCAAGGATTCCCACTCTCCAGAACACTCATACACATGCACAAACACTTCCCTTGCAACATTTTGTGGTGGGTTATTCTTGCTAGCTGGAGAGGAAAACAAAAGCTACATGCTTTCAGAGACCACACACTGTATATCATATGACTTGCTCAGTTTAGGCTGAACTGCCTGTTACATTCAGTCTTACGCTAACCCAATGAACTCGCTTCCCACAGCACGCTCCACCACAAAATATCTAAGCAAGTATATCATACTGTACAAGTCCATCTGCCAGGTCTTTTCATTCTTCTTTTAAAGGCATTTCTGTTGTTAGAATAATGAAATAGGAAGGCAACACAAAACTACATACATACAGATAGTAACCGTTGAATAAGGCAAACAGCTACCAAGCCTAAATAAAAACATTATGGGAAGGCTTTCTAGCGACACATTCTCCCCTTCCCTTCCATTGTTTCCCCGTCAGTTTTGCCAATGCTGCATATTCTTCCATTGGTCTCCCAACCTGATGTTACTGGCAAGATTCCTCTTTTCCAATGTTGTGCCAAATTTATTGTTGCAGCTGTCAGCATATATCCTAGTAAATTGCAGTATTTTTCACTTATGCTTTCTGGGATTATATCTAATAGAAATATTTGTGGTTTCAGTTCCAATTTTATTTTCAGGATTTTCTAAATTTTTGATGTATTTCTTTCCAGTACTTTTGAGGGTTTTTTTTTTACATAACTACCACAGATGATACAATGTTCCTTCTTTGTTGTGGCATTTCTAGCATGTATTGTTACATAATTTGTCCATCTTGCTAATTATTAATATAGTTATATATCATCACTAAAGTATTTTGTACCAATTCATCTGCTAGGTCTTTACCTAACGTGGTCAGCAGACTCTAGCCACTGCTTTGTCTGAAAGCCATATACTTGAGATTGTGACATAGCTTTCATTCATTTGTGAAATGAGAACTCAGGTTTTCAGCTGCACATTTTCTGAGTTCACACGCAGTATTAAGTATATTTTGCTTAACCATGTTTTACTGAGCTAACCCTAATTGGCTGAATTCACACAACACCCTAAGTTAAAAGACACATATACATACAAACAGAGTAGGAGCTTAGCCAAAGTGTTCCTACATGAGGATGGAGCCCTTAAACTGCAGCAGTCCAGAAGAATCCATATTCTGTACCTTGGGGATGATAAAACCATTCAGATAGACATCCTTCACACATTGTCTCGCAAGCCCAAACAATAAGGCATATTTGTTTCGCATGATCTCATGAATTACGGCACTGGTGTAGGGCAGTTTCTTCCAATCTTTGTAACAGATTGAGTGAGATGAATTGAAAACTTCTTCCAGCTCCTTGTGGACTTTATCTGTGAAAGAGTGAAAGTGGAAGGTTTATTTCAGATCCTGTAATTTGTCTCTGAAAAGAAATAAGGTGAATATTGAGAGATATTATACCACCATTAAAATCTTGACATCAAGGATCTAAGGACTGGATTGATCTGAGACTGAGACACAACAAGTCTTGCACTCCAGTTATGTTTTATTTTATCCCCCTCTGGACTAAGGGGAACTTTATTTCACAATGTCAAACCTTGCCTTGACATAAAGAATTATACACTTCTGCTTCTTTTACAGACCTTTATTTATTTCTAACTTAGATTTCTATTACTTTTTCTTTCCAATTCCTTTTGAGTTCTCTGGTTTTCTGTCTTTTTGCACAAACAACAGGTAATGGGTCTACTATAGCTCTTCTCTTCTGCCTCTGCTTCTTTTAAGCTTATGAAGAAACCTGGTAGGTTTTTTATTTTCAGATTTAAATACAAGCTTTTTCCTTCTTTCTGACTGGGGAGAGGGGAGAGCAACTACCCAAACCTCAATTTTCCCAGCAGCTGTTAGCCCCGCTGCCTCCTCTTCTTGGCATGGCTTCCGCTCCACAGCTAGATCTTTTTTGTTTTTATTTTTCTTTAACTTTGTCCAGCGATCCCTCAGGGCTGAGGGAAAAAAATCTCCTCCCTCTACAGATGGTCCAAGAAAGAATAGATGATCTAGATCCCCTTCAGTCAGGATTCAGGCTCAGTCATAGGACAGAAATGGCCTGGGTCCCTTTGAAAAATGACCTTTGTTGGGATCTAGATAGGATGTGTATGCCCTTCTTGGCCCTGTTAGATCTCTCTGCATTATTGCATACCTTGGTGGCCTTCTGGAGGGCTGCAAGGTTTCAGAATGGAGGCACTGATCTAGTTGGCGGGCATGGCAGCAAAGCACCAAACCCCGAGGGATCTCCAGTATGGGACTCCAAAGTGCTTGGTGTTTTCCCCATGTTGCTTACCATCTACATTAAACCTCTGGGAGAAGTCTTCTGCATGGTGATGGCACTTAATTACAGATTGCCACCCCAGTGGAAACCAGAGATGCCATGGAAGTCTTTAATTGCTTTTAATATTTAATATACTGTCCCCAAAATACATAGTCTGTGATTTGGGGGTCCTCCTGGATTCTTGGCTCCTGCTCAAGCATTAGGTAGAAGCTGTGCCCAGGGTGGGGGGTGGAATTGACCAGCTATGGCTTTTGTGCCAGTTAAGACCATAGCTACCTGATCACACTTATCACTGTTTGACTGGAGTACTGCAATGTACTCTAGCTGAGGCAGAGTTTGGAGATGATCCAGAAGTGCCAGCAGATAGAAAACATAGCCAGACACCTGGCCCTAAAACTCCACAAGGGATGACTTACACGTACATTACAGTCATTACACTGGTTACCAGTAGGCTTCCATCAGTGCCTTGCCAGAGCTGAGTCTGGTGGTCTGCTGAAGGTCCCATCTTGCAAAGCACATGGGATATAGGTGGGAGAGCACACTTTGTGTCTTGTAGACCCCAGTTAGTAGAATACCCTCTCCCCAGAGATGTGTCAGAACCTGCATTACCCAACTATTGTTATTTTACATTGTATTGCATTCAATGGGAGTTGGATTGATTTGTTTCTGCGAATTGTAACTATGGGGGGGGTGTTGCAGTTTAAGATTGTAATAGGAGTAGTAACGGAAGGTGGGATGGAGCTTAACCATATATGGGCAATTTAGGCTGGCCTGATTGCAGGCAAGGCAGCTGGGGCCCAAAGAGCCAGGAAGGAACTCGGGTAGGAGGGGGAGGAAGGAAAGAGGTCAACACCAGGTGAAGAGGAATCGAGACGCCAGGCAATTAGAGGAGGGGGGATAAATAGAGGGAAGTTTACCCAAGGCTTTAGTTTTAGCAATGTTTTGTTTGCAAGCTACATGTACCACTTAATAAAGAAGTATTTTTCTGAACGAAGCCTGGTTGTGTGAGAATGCTTCTGAATTGGGTTTTGGACACTGTGTACTTGACATTTTGCTAAAACTCCCTGATACTGGATTTCACATGAGAGGAAACTCTACGAGGAATTTCCAGCAACTTAGAATGGCCTCTGAGGAGCTGCAGATAAGTTTGCCTGAGGCACCAGCAGAAGAGGAGAGAGAAATCCTACAAATGGAGGCAGATAGGGCAAGACTGAACCTTGGAGCAGGGGTGGAGGGCGGCTGGACCAGCTCCCCACCAACAAAAGTAGAGGAATGGCAAATCCCCCTCACTGAAGCGCTAGCGGGCGCCATACTGAAGGATCCAACAAGGCGCCTGGCCCACCGCTGGGACCCACTGAGAGACCTGAGCATCTGGGAAGACGCTGGAAGGTTCACCCCAGAGGTGGCAGCCCGCCCTCAATGATCGAGAGCCATAGGAACAGCGACCGGAGTTACAACACCCTGGGATGAGGGGCAACGAGTGAGGAAGCTGGAAGGCGAAGTGCGCACCCTGAGGGAGGAATTGGGCAAGCTGGGGATTATGGTGTGACCTCCTGTGCAACCTCCCAAAGCCAGACAGGGGCCGGCGCAGCTCACCCAACCCTCCCCGTTCGCTCCATGGGAACCACCGAACTTTCCCCCCCCCCACATCCGGTCCAGCCCCCCCGCAGGACACGGCTGGGAAGCAGACCAATAGCAAGCCGCCCAACAACCTCATCAGGAGGAAGGGGACCTATTGAGAAGATGGGGGCTAGTAGAGAAGTACGACGGAGACCCTGCCCAACTGCCTGCCTTCTTGAACCAGGTGAGAATCTGCATGGGCACATGCGGGCGCCTGTTTGCAAGCGATGCCTGGAGGGTGCTGTATGTATCCCGCTTCCTAGTAGGCATGGCAGCTGAGTGGGTGAATGACTTGAATGAAGTGGAGGCCCCAGAACTGGGGGACTTTGACCGATTCATCACAGCTCTACGGGACCGATTTGAAGACCAATGTGCCCGCATGCACGCAGCGAAGACAATCAGGGAGCTGAAACAAGGGGCGCGCCCAGTGTCCGAATACGCGCTGGAGTTCAAATAATTGGCGGCGAAGCTCCCAGACTGGCCAGAAGGGTTCCTCGTGCGGGTGTTCCAGGAGGGGCTGGACCAAAGGCTATTCAAGAGGGCCGTGGTGCGAGGGTGCCCGGAGACCTTGGCGGGATGGATCACCCATGTCTCCGTATTGGAGATGCAACTGGCCAAAGTCAAACCGCACAGGACAGAGGCGAGATGGCGGCCCCCTAGCGCCACATGGCAAACAGGGAGGAAACCAGCAATGAAGGAGTTAACCCCCTCGGCAAGGTCACAGGCCACGGGGAAAGCCTACTTCATTTGTGGCGAGAAGGGGCACTTCGTGGCAGCCTGCCCCAGAAGGGAAAAGGGAAAAAAGCCGAAAAACCTGCAAAGCCGATAAAAGCAACATGGAAAAGTACAGCGGCGAGAGGCGAAGAAGAGAGGCTGAAAATTTCCTACCTCTCCGACAGCGAGGACGAAGGGGAGAGTGCCGGCGAGTGGGAGGAGAGCCCGAGGCACGACCAGCCGATCTTGAGCAAATCGATCGAGGACATCCGGGTGAGTCCGATGACATATGAGGTAGTGATCCGGGCACCACGATCGACTCGTCGAGCCCGGCTCACAGCATTGCTTGATTCAGGTTGCTCCCAGAGTTTAATCAGCCCCGTGATCGTCACTGGATTAAATTTAAAAGTTCACCGGCTGAAAACTCCCATAATCTTCAGGCAAGTGGATGGAACAGTGGTGGGGGGAGGTGCGGTCCGCTACTATACCGAGGCTTTTGAGTTAAAAGTCGGAACGCACCGGGAAACTTTAAAATGCCTGGTCACGCCGCTGGCTAGTTACCCCCTCATTCTGGGAATGTCCTGGCTGGAACTGTGGGACCCCCACATCAGCTGGCGGGAAAAGACTCTGACCTTTCCAGATGGCAGGCATGGGATTGTGAAAGGGGAGCCCAAACAACGAGGGGAGCTGGGGTTAGCAGCCCTGAATGAACAGCGCCAAGGGAGGAAGCCCCATGCGGGAGGAGGGGAAGAAATCCCCTGGCAATATAGGGACTTGGCAAAAGTCTTTAGCGAAAAGGAGTCTGACCAACTACCGCCACACTGCCCCACCGACTGCGAGATTGAGATGGTGCCAGGGGTGAAGTACCCAACCCCAAAGATGTACTCAATGACCCCAAAGGAAATGGGGGCGTTGAGGGAATTCATTGACAAAAACTTGAGCCGGGGTTTCATAGTGCCCGCCAAATTCCCCCTGGCGGCGCCAGTATTGTTCAGAGAAAAAAAAGACGGGACTTTACGCTTATGCACGGACTATAGGGGGTTAAATGCAATATGCACAGAGAACTAGTACCCTCTGCCATTAATGAAAGACTTTTTAGCTCATTTGGCAAAGGGAAAGATTTTTACCAAACTAGATTTGAGAGAGGCATATTTTCGCATGCGAATAAAAGCTGGACACGAATGGCGCACCGCCTTTAGATGCCCTCTGAGACACTACATGTATCGAGTTCTCCCATTCGGATTAAAAGGCGCACCCGGGGTATTCATGCA
>NW_006540749.1:9178-20300 GCF_000186305.1 Python bivittatus
AATATATTAGAAACAATGCAATTGTTCCCAAACCTTGCCCACTTAAGGGTAGGTGGTCTCAACCCCCCAGAATGCTGGCGGGGGATTTCGGGGGGTTGAAGTCCACTCATCTTAAAGTGGCCAAGTTTGGACAACACTGAGCTAAGTATAAACCAGTAGAATAATTGTATTATCATAGAAGTTCTAAAACTGGAAAATTAGAGATATCTATTTGGCAGCAAAATTCAGATCAAGCACAATAGAAAGATTCAGTTTTTTAAAAAAACTGATGTTTAAAATAGCCTCTAGTTTTATTGCAATGTATCTTATCTTTTCAGGGCTCTTTCACACATGACATTTCTTTCCTTCTCAGAGTTCACTGCAATTTATGGAAAAGCATGAAAACCACATGCATTCTATTATACATAAAACACATACAAATCCATTTTGCACTATATACACACCATAGGCAATTAGAACTGGCAACATTTTTTCAAGCAGAATAGCTATGTTCTTCAATCATGATAGCAAACACAATTTTCATGCATAAAAAAAATAATGTAGGCAGAAAAAGTAATCTTCCTTGCAGAGAAGTGAGGACCTACAAGACGTTAGGAAACTCTAAGTAAATTAATTTCCATGAACATCTGGAGAAGTGACTGTAATTAATTGATGCACACTCAATTATATGTGAGGAGAACAGATGTTATCTACAATTTTGCTTCTTTAATCTGATTTTGCTTTAGAAATCAAATCATCAGTACCCAAAAGCTTGAGGCTTAACATCATAAATAGCCACACTTACAACAATAATGTTGTATTCCTCATGCTTCAGAAGATGAAGCCCCTTCAGAACAAGCATATTGATTTATTTACAAGTAACAGATTCCAGGAAAGACACAATTTTTCTTTTTTCACTCTGTCACTGAAAGACCCTTACATAACTTCTTGTGTTTTTGCCTTGAGTATCTGAATGCTAAAACATAACTGGTTTAAGCATGGTTTATTAAATCTCAATTAACTGGGTTCACAAGTACACTAAGCCATAAATCATGGTTAATTCATTCAAAATTAATCTATAAAGCTTTCATGGCTTGGGATTACAGGATTTGAAGGAATACCTCTTTCCATATATTCCTACTTCATAAGCTGATAACTTCCTTCTGAGACCTGTTCTAGGCTGCCCTTCTAAGTGCTGAGATATCATGAGTGACCACCCAGGAGCAGATCTTCTTGGTGGTCACTCCCCAGTTCTTGAATGCCCCATGCACTTGGACATATGTAGTCCTTATTTTATTAATTTTCCAGCACAAGGCTAAAACTTTTTTTTCCTCCCTGGACTTTCAATAGATTAATATTTCAATTCTGTATGCCACCATGAAGCTATCTTTGCCTATTGTCTATGTGTTTGCTGTTTATATATCATCTTTTTAAATCACTGCTTTATTTACTGTCCTTTGAAATCACTATTTTATTTAAATTGTAATTTGAGAGAGGCACAAGCCACTCAGAACACTATACACGTTTTGAAAATAATAAATAAATTTAAGGAAATCATTATAAGCCACAATGGTTGGATTCACAGGACATGCTAATCCTCAAACAAACAAGCCAAGTTCATTCTGGTTTAGTATAGTACCACATGTAAATCCACCCCTGGTGAAGAAACACCCATTGCCTCTTTTGCATTTGTCCACTCTTCTTTCTTAAAATGGCTTCCACAAGAATTTTCAGGGTGTTTACAGTAGTGTCCATAGAGTATGGCCAAAAATTAAGATGGTGGCCATGATGGTGTGATCAAAGTGCTGCCTGTCTTTTATGTGTGTTGCACTGTTATGGTAGCCACCTTCACTTTTTTTACCATAACCTGCAGACACCCCTGAAAGCAAATATCCTCCTTTATCAGCCCTAATATTAAGCTCTTTTTAAACTTTAGGGAATCCAAGGACTTTCAGCTCTTATTCAATTCACTTTAAACAAGTCTACTACCAGAGGGGCTTTTAAGGGGCTATTTCCATCCTTTCTGGGGCACCCAATGAAAAGAGAAGCCCCATTTCTCAGTATAATTAGACAGTAACAGCTTTACTACCTCCATTAGGAAAACAACAACAATATGCAGAGAGTATTACATAAGTACAAGAATAAAAACATTAATTTATCAAACTCAGTGGGAGAAGTCGTCCTGCATCCTACAGAGAGGCTTGCTCAGAGCAGTCTCCTTAAAAGTGCCACACATTTAAAAAAAACAATACTTTTGAAATGTACCTTGAGAGAGATGCTCACAGCTATATCTGTTTCTGAGGAAGTCTCACATAGCAGGCTATCTCAATCCCCTACTGGCTGTTCAGTCCTTCTTTTACCTCCTCTGTCCTAGCTCGTTGAATTCATTCTGTTTATCCTTCTCTGGCTCTATATGCCATGATCTTCACAAAACCAAATTCACTTGTCAATTCCCTTGCTGGTGAAATTTGTCAGCCTCCCTATCTACCTTGGCCAAGCATGCCAACTGATCACCCAAATCTTTGCATCCCTCAGCTGTTCCTCTTCCCTTGTTAGCTACAGAGACTGGAATGCCAGTTGAGCACAGTGCTTGCAGGGAGGAAAAAAAAACAAACAAACTTGTGCTTTCTCCCTTTTACCTCTTACTTATGAGTAAGCTTTCTCCCTTAACTTAGAACCTTTTCTATTATTCTTTTTATCACCTTTGGCTGCTTTTCTATTATACTAACCATTCCCTTTTCTTTTTCCTAGACTTGCCTTCAAGTTGTACTTCTTTGCTCCTTTCTGCCTTATGATCACATCTAGCTGTGTGCATCTGTCTGTGCCTGTCTCATGCCCCCCACAGATCCACAGCTTTTATATCTTTCCCAAACTCTATATTTCATGTCTTCCCTTCCAGCTCTTGGGTGCAAACTCCCTCCCTTCTATATCCTGATTTCCTTACTGGGTCTGTGATATCTACCAAAGCCCCCTATCTCTGCCTGTGATATTTATCTCTATTCACCAGATAATCCAAGGTTCCTATGTCCTTTGCTGCTAACCTTCTTCCTGCCACAGTCCTATGCAACCAGCTCCTAAGACACAAGTTAACTGCCATACTTTTGCAAACACCTACCAGTTTTCAACAGATTTATTTCCAAACTCAACTGCACCTTTCTGGATTATATATATTTACTCATGCTCCACAAAAATTGACTCTATGTTCCACCAAGTGATGGCCCCTGCCAAATATCATGAGGTTCCCTTCATAGCTCTTAGCATCAAAAGAATCCTGTCCTACTACTGAATTATGAGGGCTCAGAAATATATAGTCCCTGGCATTTGTTCACTCCATCTGGCTATTCTGTCTAAACTAATGCTAAGCTGAATTTTGTGTCAACCATTCTCAATCAATTTGATGGAAAATAACTTATTTTGATTCTCCACCTCCAGAAGAACATGTTGGTGAAATTATCTCAGCTAGCATGTGGACTTCTGGCACTTTCCTGTTTAGAAGGGGGTCTGGAAATTGTACATGAACAGCCTGTAATTTGGGTGCAATCATCTCTATGGGGGTCTGCAGATTTTCATGTTTCTTGACCACATCTCAAGGGAAGATATTACAAGACTGCAGAGTAGTGGAAAGAAGTGCAACAGAGGAAAATAAATAAATAAAACCAGCTCCCCTAGTCATCTCTCAGCAAGATAAGTTTAAATTTTTTTTTAATCTTGCCTGCATACTTAGTGGTTTTGTTTTCCTTTATTAAAAAGAATACAATAGGTAGATATAGAAATAAAAGATAAGGAAAATCCAGAATATAAGTAAATGACAATAAGAACTTTAACACAAGAAAAAAAAATCCACATGACTTTCCTGTTTTCAGACATAAAATTCTAAAAATTGTATAATTTGTTTGTACAAGTTGCCCTTATCTGAATTCTGTTAACCTTTAGGAAAATAAGTCAATTTTACAAGCAGTATTTATCCCCTTATTTTTCTATATCCAACTCTATGTTTAGGTACTTTTATGCTTCAAATGTTGTGCAATATTTAGCTGCTGTTAGTAAGATTGACATGAATTGTGAATATACCTGCTACAGTTTCTTTTAAGTAGAATGTGAGCACTTGCTGGTAACTGGAAAAACTGATGTTTCTTAAATAGTGCGTTATGGATCATTCAAAAATAATGTAATATCAGTACATGACAAAACGGGGAAATATCTACTTTGGATGACTGACATTTCCATCAATAATCCTGATCATCACTATGAATTTTATTTCATTTACCTGGCTGAATGCCATTGTTATAAGCGCCCTATGAGGAATGCCAAAAGTAATTCTAAAGCATTCTGACAATGAGATTTAAAATAAGCCTCATTCGCAAAGAAAGAACATGTTCAGGAAATTGGAGGACAAATTTTGGCATGTCATTCAATAGGTCATTAAGGAAATACAAGTGGTTCAAGCTATGCCTTTATAGCAGGTTCACACTGTTTTCAGTTTACTGTGAAAATGAAGGTTATTGGAAGCTTATTGATCTCTTTTTCTTGAGGATCAACAGTAATCCTTTCCTTTCATGCCATCATCTAGTTTCATGATATAGAGTTGTTCCTAAGCAGCAAGGCTATTCTATACCCCCATCCCTGCACATGTACACACATACAGACTCAGATTAAAATGCTTAGAACTCCGTCAACTACTTTCTCTTGGCTCATAAGGTAGAAAATCCCATAAGGCACCTCTCCTCAGTCTTGGCACAAAAATTAAACAAGGTAAATAACTTTACTGCCATTTCATGATGCTTCTAATCTGCTGAGGGAGGCAGCCACTTTGTTAGGAAATGATGAGTCTTGCATATTTTCCACTTTATTAATCATGAACATTGACTCTTCTGAGGTTAAGAAACCAAGATGAAGGGTGAAGATGAAGAGATAAACTTTATGGTAAAACAATAGAAATGTATAATAGTGGAATATCTTCCTCAGATTCCATTCTGAGCCCAAAGATTGCCTGCAGATGCTCAGCAGATATTAAGCAACCTTTGTCACCATACAGCTTAGATGTTCACATTCCAGCTGCTTTACTAAGACCCCACCGTGTGGCCACCCTGCAATTTCTTACATCAGTTCTATGCATGGTTTAAAGATCTGTCTAACAGTATTACACAAATAATTTGATAAGCACCAATTACTTGCAGTCTGCCTTTCTATGATGCCAAATGTCTAGACCAACATTTCCTTAGGTGCTTTGATTTTTTCCTAAAAGTATTTAGCATTTCAAGGATACCAATCGTTCTACACAAGGGTCAGTTGTTAAACATAACATCAGTTCTGGGCCAGGGGAAACTGAATCAGACTTTGGGCCTCTCTATTTATATATTTATACCAATTTTCTGCTAAGCAACTGCAAGTGATAAAACAAAAGAATTAAACTGACATTTAAAACATTAAAATAAAACATTGGAATTAGCACAGAAGTCCAAGCTGAAAATCCTATACAGCTGTAGAAAATCTAAATACTTTTTCAAAGAAGTAAAAAAAGAGGGATCCAATCATGGGTGTCCACAGAGGCTTCCTGTTTTTGCCAAAATGACACAAACAGCATCCTGCCATTACACTACAAGCTCCGCCCCTTTTGAGCATGTGTGTAGCATTGCTTAGATCACAACTGCTCACCGCTGCTTTTGTCAGTTTGGTCCCTCCCCCTTCATCCCCTTTGCGGATGCTACATGGTCCAATCATAGTTCAGAAGGAGGCACATGCCAGAATTTGGAGAATTCTGCATAGTCTTTCCTGCACACTCCGCAAAAGGATTTCTGAAAGTGGTGCTGGCCTTGAAAGGGCTTTATCTGCAGGTACCGTCCTGTCTTGTCTATAATACCCGGCTGAGTTTCTCCTATCGCTACCAACTGATATCCTTTATTCTGGCATTTCCAGTTCTCGAAGTTACAATGAATTTGTGCCAGAAATGGAGGTATAGAAGATTATACACGTATTACATACAAGAATTGTAGAGGAACTCATATATCTACCTGATTCTAATTCTAGGGCCAAACTGGATGAATCTGTTTTAATTTTGATTTTCAATCTATCAATAGTATTTCCAAACTCAATTTTCATTCGATTCCTACGCTTCTTAAACCGATGAGGCAATGTGCCTCTCTTTTGTAGTTACAGCAAAGAAATTTTAGCAGTTCAAAGTTCTGGAAACAGCAAGTTTCTTTACTGTGATACAGTGGCTAGGTCTATGAACTGGGAGATGTGGTTCAAAACTAGCTGCATCAACCTTCCTCTGTGAGCTTTTGAGATTCATCAGGTTGGTCATTGTGGGAAATGGGGTGATAGAGTTTGGTCAGTTCCAACAGTGGTCTTATTTTTGATCCAAACTCAAACCTGTTTTTATTAGTTTATCAGTTTATTTCAGATTCAGATGGAACTCTTGTCTTCTTTGACTCTGCAAGAAACATGGTCACAGCCTTTAGCTCCTTGCAGGTCACATCTAACTGCTTTCTATGGGTAAGTTGACACATTTGGAATGGCTTCATTTGGAATGAAACTATGGGTGTGCCAATATGGAAAAATGGAATCATCAACTGAAGTATCCAAGCTACAGTTTTGATTTCTTTTGTTTCAATAGAAAATTGCTGACATGAGAGAAATGGAAATTGGGACACTGCACTCATTCAGATCACTACTAGTAAGTCTCTGTGTCTGATCTTATTTTCTCCAGTTCCACATAGTATGTACCTAAACCAACCCTGTGTCTGCCAAAGTAGCTGAGAATTTTTCTGAAGCTGGCTCCACGCATTGTGTAAAGGATCCACATATCCTACTGAATCAGAAAGAAATTACATATTAGGACTACATGCTAAAATAAAAAGTCCAATTCCTTGGTAGCCATTTGGGGTTCAAATGATACAAAATATGTGATGGTAGGAAAATTATTCTTGTGTGTGTTAAACAACCTTTGTAATTCCTTGTGTTGTGGGAACACAACCTGATTCTGTGACATGTGAATTTAACCATATGTTGTCTTAACACTATGTGTGAAGCAGACCACTATGGCTTATTCAGTAAACAATGATTAAAATAAAAATATGGCTTACCATGGTAAAGATTCTCTTCCTTCAGTCTATCCTGGAATCTTTTTAAGGATAAGGAGTCAATTTTTCTTCCGCATATGATCTGCATCGTAATTTTCTTCCTCCTGTTGCAGCAAAACTTTGTCTGGCATAGATCACCTTAGACAGATTACACGAAAGACCCCCCTATCGTAAAGAAAAGAATGATATCTGAAAGAAGAGTCCATTAGAGATGCTTTCTAATATTATCTTTTAACTGGGGGGACGGGGGGAAGTATGGAAACTGATTCCATTATATCATATACTAGCAGTCTAACACAGTATTGACCAGCTCAAGGTTTGTCACCTCAGTGAAAACCAGATTGAGACGACAACTAATGGTGTCTTGATTTCTTTGACTGGAATACCTAAAAACACTTTCTGCAAAGAGGATTTGAATAGGAGAAGGGGAAAGTAGGTTTTGAGAACCTCAGCCCAGTCAAATCTGTACATTGCACTAAGCCATAGTTGATTTTAAACCATGAACAAATAGTTCACACTACTTCACACATAATATTGAGCTCCAAAATATTATTTATAAACCATAATGGCTTGATTCACAGTACACAAGCCAAAAACAAAACAAAACATCCCAATGTATGAGCCATACAGCAGGCACAGACTAGAATGGAAGCTGACCACTTTGCCTGATATTGTTATATATTCCAGGAATCTATTATAATGGAAATAAGTAGGAACTATAGCAAATATTTCCCAGAGGAACAAACTGGGAAGCAACTAAATGCCAGAACAGCTGTAAGAATTTAAGAGCCAAGTGGGTTTAGGGAAGGGACTTGGAACATGCCCACCCTATCTGACCGGTGGGATGGGCAGATACTCTCAAGGAGAAGTAGTCCTGCAAGTAATCTGGCCCCATGCCATTTAACATTTTAAAGGTGATAACCAGCACCTTTAGTTGTACCCACAAAGAAACTGGAAGCCAGTTCAGTTCACATAGCAGCAGTGTAATATGGGCAAATTGTGGAGCACCCAGAACTGCTTACTATCACATTCTGGACCAGTTGTAATTTCCAGATGGTCTTCAAGGACAGCCCCATGATCACCTTCTACACTTGCTTCCCAGCAGTTTAAGGCCTGCTTCCTTTGATTTTTAAGATAACAGTCAGACATCAATCCTCCTAAGCAAATCAAGGTCATTCAAAGACTTTGAAAAAGCTGGATTGTATCATTAATTCCATCTGATGTGGGGCCCACAACATTCAACAATATCATTTTATAATCTAATTTCAGCAGTAGCAAATTTAGTCATATAGATATACCAAACTCTAAGGGATGCATGAATGTATGTTTTAACATCTTAGCGTGCGAAAAGCCTAACTTCTATCTGCCAAATCAACAGACGAAAGTTCTCATGCAATTAAAGTTAAATGGATACAAGGGGCAAATTCCAAGAGCTTTAGGAAATGTCTCCTTGTTACTGTGCTGCGTAAGCAAAGATGGGAAACATGTTTATGTAACCTGGGTCAGCAGTTCTATAGTTCCTTTTTCCAGAATGAATTAACAATAGCTAACAACTACTGTAGTATCATTTATACATAAGATGATTATATGTGTTGTATGCTGTTACAAATCGGGATAAGGGAATAAATTTTAAAAAACCAAAACTCCTTCCAAGGATTCCCCAAGAAAAAATTATTTACAATAGGCTGCCACTAATCAGGCTGTACTGTATTAACCTTTATTGCAGTCACTGACCAGAATTCAACAAGTTAACAGCAGATAAAACCAAATAAAACAACATACTTTACCGCAAGATCATTGATGCAATCCAAGTGTGTCTGGTTTTACAACCAGTGTAGCAAAATTTGGCCACGTGCATAGAAACTGAATCATCCTGGTCTAATAACAGCAGCTTTGGGCTAGTTTTTCTAATTTACTATAGTCTATCTAGCTGGAGAATTCTTATCTTTTCTGATCCACACTTCTAACTTCAGTCACAAAAACTAGAAAGGAAGGTGCTTTGGATTTTCCAGTCCAAAGCTTAGAAATACAAAACACTCAAACTTTGTGCCAATCCTGAAATACAAGAGGTAGTTGTATAAATGTGAAGGCTTAAATCAGGTTTTTCCTTCTGTACTAATAAAAGCTATAATCTTAAGAAGGTGTTTCTTGGGAAAAGAAAAGGCAGTAATTGTTGAACAAGCTCTTTGCTTTCAGCACATTTATTACATAAGGGTTGATTGGAGAGAGCCTCCTGGCTGGATATATGTAGGCAGGCTTTTCTGTTTCATTCCCTGTCTTCTGAGAACTTATCCTCCATGAAATGCATGGTATAAGAGACATCCAGCTTCTCTGGAGAGACTGCTGCTTTGCCCATCTATGACAACCTGGGTCTAACCAGCAAATCAGAAATTGTCTAGGGGCTAAGCCCAACTTCTTAATGATCCTTGGTGGAATTACAAAGGAACAGTCTTTTAAAAAGCAAAAAACAAAACAACAGGTGTGCCTTTGTACTGTAAAACAGGATTACATGGGAGAGGCCTTGGGGGCGGGGCAGGGGGGAAGAAAAGCTGAATTGAAGGAAAGTCAGATGCTTTTATACATTGGGTTGGATCCAGATTTAGCAGAGAAAACCCACTCACACTGATGGGACTTCTGTGATTTCAGTAGATATATTCTACCTATGACTGGGATAAGATCCAACTGTATTGATTAACACTATTTAAATGAATAAATAACTGGAATTGTCATCTGGTTAAATTGCTTTGATTGTTTCAAAGCAGTGATTAATCAATTTACCAGAGCTTACATGTGGATATCTTTGTGAGAATATTGAAGGAATTGCAGAAGTACCTTAGATAAAAAGCAACTGTGCAATTTTAAAAAAATCTAAATTTAATAGTATATGGCTATTTGGAGAGGTCAGTGATACATCGACTAAAATGTTAACATTTTGCCTAAGAGAATCAGTGCAAGTTATGTCACATTTCATGGCAAAGTCCATCAAGCTGGAAATTTAAATATATAACTATGTGTTATTTTCAAGCTTCAAACAAGAGGCATTATGATGGCCAACAGAACTTAGATATTCATTGTCACAGAGGACTTGGATAAATCTTTCAGTAAATGCAGGCTTATATAAAGCAGTTCCCACAGTATTCCATTTCATTATATAATTCATCACCAGATTACTCTGCCCATGAATATTTATTATGAGATGTATTTATTTAGACTTTTAGAACACTTCAATCCTAAGGCTGTAAGGAGCTAACAATTCCCAGTTAGGTTTAAAGCAAAGCTTCATTACAAAACAAAATCAATCTATTTGCTGCTGTCTAATCAAGCTTTGGGTTATCTCTTCCAGTGGTTTCACATAGATAGTAGACAGTAAGGTTTTTGTTTGTTTAATGCCTCTGAGTCAGTGTTGACTCCTGGCGACTGCCCGGACAAGTCCCTGCAGTTTTCTTGGCAAGATTTTTTCAGAAGTTGTTTACCATTGCCTACTTCCTAGGGCTGAGAGAGAATGACTGGCCCAAGGTCACCCAACTGGCTTTGTGCCTAAGGTGGGACTAGAACTCATGGTCTCGTTTCTAGCCTGCTGCCTTAGCCATCTCAGCAAACTGGCTCTCATAGACAGTAAGTGGGGATTGTCAAATCCTGTGACACCCACAGCAGAGTGCCTGTGGGCTCAACCCCTCTTGTGACTGTGCCATCCCCCACTGAACTGCCTCAGGACAATGTCCCCACTTCCAATCCTCACAGACAGTCTAGAGGATTAGTGAGATTAATGGCATTGTATACTACAAAGCAGTCTAGCAAGACTGGGAGGGTGATATGCCCCACAGCCAGTTGCCACCCCAGGTCACCCACAAAACCAAGCAATGCACTCTCAGTTCTAAACTCAGGCCTGAATCCCACCCATCTTTTTGTCTCTTTAGTATTTTAAGATATTAAATTCATGGATAGGAATGTATGGCTTCCTTGCATATATACAATCCTTAATATACATTAAATGAAGTGCAGTTCTCTGATCTATCTATCTATCTATCTATCTATCTATCTATCTATCTATCTATCTATCT
>NW_006540750.1:3417-13545 GCF_000186305.1 Python bivittatus
GGGAAAGGGGTGGGTGTGGGGCGGGTGGTGCCCGAGGACACTCTGTAGGGGAGTCTTTCAGCGAGGAAGGCAAACCATGTGGCTTTTCAGAGAAATGTGCCCAGCTGCCAGGCCTCCGAAAGGCTTTTGTGCTGGGTAGGAGAACAGATAAGCAAGGAGCAGGGGCAGGCTCGTTTCAAATGGCAGTCACTGCACTGCCAGGCGGAGAAGGATGAACAAGGGATCCCCCCCATTACCTTTGGCACGCGGGGGGGGGCAACTGGGGTGGGTCGTCCCCACTGCCCTGGTGAAGGAGAGGGGATTGGCAGTTCCTTTGCTCTCCTTCCTTCCCACCAAAGAGACACAACCCATAATAGGCGATGGAGCCTGCCAGGTGTGTCCGTGTGTCCTTGTACCTCTCTGTGGGAAGCACCTGAGCTCCCTGGTGGGCCGTTCCTTGCGGAGAGCGTGTGAGCCTCTCCCTCTTATCCGGCTCCCTGAATGGGTTTGGACCTGGAGGGAAGACGCTTCCCCCACTCCAGCACCATCTGTCTCCCTGGACCTCAGTATCCTTCAGGTGGTTACTATGGGAACCAGGCAGTGGACACCAGTCCTGAAACTGTCCGTGTGAGTGTGTGTGTGTGTGTAGCACCAAGGCTCAGTTAGGATCCCCTCATGGCAGAGAGTTCCCTTGGGTCCCCCATCCCCTGCATGACCTGCCCCCCAGGAAAACTCACTGCATGCCAGCCACCCTTCCCATGTGCCCCCGAGGAGCTGGGGGAGTCTGGGGAGGTAGAGCCTTGTGGTCACCCCTGCGGGGAAGAGAGGGGTCTCCCAGGGTGACTGGGAGCTGGAAGCCAGAGGCCCACTGGCAGGAGTGCTGGAGGCCTGAAGGGGCAGCAGGCAGGGAAGTTAAGAGGTCCTCAAGGAAAGGCGGCTGCAGCCGGAATCCCCTTTGTACCGGGGACCCTTCTTGGGACCCTCCTCTCCACCCCTGTCCCATCCCTGCTGAAAGGCAAGGCAGAGAAGGCCGCCAGTTGGAGGAGCGTCTTCCTTCACGGACCCCCGGAGGGACTTCATAGCACGCCCTGGCCAAGAAGACCCGAACGGGCTTTCCGCCGGGGCACCGGGGCTGCTGGCTCCGTTTTGCCAAGGCTCTGCAGCCCCGAGAGAGAGGGAACCAGGGAAGGCCGCCCACCTGCCCAAGTCCTTGTGCAGGAAGGCCTTCATTTGCTCCAGTGGCATGCCTGCCTGAGTAATAATATAGCTACCACATTGGCGGCGGATTACTTGATAACATGGATAAAGAAGATAGGCCGTCACCAGAAGGAAGTTGTGATCTGTCTCCTTCTCCGGCGTTTATTATGGCTGCTGATGAAGAGTTGGTGCTAACCCCAAAGTCCACCCTCCACAGCCGCCTCAGAAGGACTGGCATTTGGTTTGTCTGTGGACTGTGTTCTTACGAGGGACTCGTGGCCAACGGGAAGGGAATCCCATCAGTGCGTCGCTTAACCCCCGAGATGCCGGGGCCGTCAGAGGCCGCAGGCCCTGGCCTGAAATGTAGACATGAAAACTTCCCTTCCCTACCCTGCTTTGAAAGGGTTCACTGGGTTGCTTACCCGTTATGGGTAAGCCTCACAACAACCTGTCAGGCAGGTTAGTATTTTCTCCGTGTTGTCAACAGAAGAGCGGAGCTGCCTCCTTGCATCCAAGGAAAACCGCCCAGAGTCACTGGGAGGTGGGCAGCATATCAATTTTAACAACAACAACAACAACAACTAGACAACCCGTGACCCGCTGGGTCATTGTTTCAGAGCGATTTCCTTACCTAAACAGAGAACCAGAACGACCAAGGGCAAAAAAGCAGTGGGAGTGTGAGCAACTTGGCACTTGCTGCCGGCTTCCCCATTGACTTTGCTTGTGGGAAGCCGGCAGGGAGCGTCCCATTCTGGCATCTGGGTTGCAAAGCAGCCGCTCGCCACTCACCCGTCAGGCCTTGCCGCCAGCTGATTGGGCGCAGGGGCCAGAGGGAGGCGGGAAAGAGGTCGGCGAAACACCCATGATGATCATGCGACCTGGGCTGACTGCGACGGTGCAGCAGCACAACCGTGCTAAAGCAGCCACAAATTTCCCAAATTTCGGTCCCAGAGGAGTTGTGGGTCCTGGATTTTGGATGCGTTTTGTAAGTTAGCCCATTTGAGGTACCTTGGTTCAAAAATGGTTGCCCAATGACACACCATTTCGCCAGTTTGAAGGTTACAGACAGGAGAGTTTAAGTAGCATATAGATAATAATAACAATGCTTCTGCAGGGCCTTCTGGGACCAAGATTTACCACCATCCATTCTGAATTGCTGTTCCTGATTCTGTACCTCTAACTATACGGTCATTGCCCCAAGAAGAGGGCTGGTCTGTTGCACAAAGGATCACAAAGAAACCACCGTCCGTCCACACAAGGGAGACAGCAGAGGGGAAGAAAGGCTCCCTTGGCTTGCTCTTTCGTCTCCTTTAACAGAAAAAAGCTTCTATGACAATATTCTGCTTTTCTTTAGTTGTGGACTATCTTTTTGTTTTCCTGAACCGCCCAGCCAGACCAATGGCCAAAAAACTGGATAAGTCAAGAAAACTTACAAAGAAAATGCAGTTCAGTTTAAAGACATATAGAAGCTTGTACAGTATTCTGTGATGTTTTGCTGGCCTAGAAAAAATATAACCTTATTTGGAACGTGCACATTTTTCTTACAGAGACAGGGTTTTCTTTCATTGTTATGCACTCCCACTGGAGGAGAAGGTGGGGCTGAGCCTCCCCTTCCCCCGCAGAAGCTAAATATTTAAATTCAGAAACAGGACTATTTGGGCTTGGTGCAAAACCATGTGCTCCTCGGAAGCCGGATAAGTTTGGGCACAGGAGCGGGGGAAGGCAGCACCAGAGTGTGACTGGCCTTCCTCCACGACAGCTTCTGGGGCCTGGACGAAGCAACCACAAGCCAGGTGGGGGCGTAAGGAGGGCAGCCCCCTCCTGGCCCTTGTGCCGGACTGCTTAGGTGCTCCATCCGCAATCTGCCCGAAGGACGCTTACTGTAACATGGGCCCAGGTGGAACGTCCTGTTGGACAGAAAAGGGCTTTGCGTACTTGAATCGTTGGCTGTGATCTATAAGAGTCTGGGAGGATTCAGGAGAAGCAAGGAGAAATTGTTCGCTGCAGGGATCCTTTGCCTCTAAGGCAGTATGCATGGACTCCGGCTCCCAGAATTCTGAGAGTTGAAGTCCACACGTCTTAAAGTGGTTGAGAAACTCTGCTCTAAGGCATAGAGAAATGTTTAGCCAGGAGACTGATATTACACTTTTATTTTGGTGTGTCCGTGCTTGTTAAGATCTTCATTGTTTCTGTTACTTATTTTCTCAGTGTCAGTTTGGTGACTGAGTGCTGTAGGTAACAGTCTAACCCCCATGGTTCTAACTCTTTTTTCTACGGGAGGTCCTTTTAAGTGGCGATCTGTGATTGCAACAACTCTATATTTTTCATCTCCTTTGCCAAAGAACATTTCACATGTGACTACTAGGTAGAAGGGAACTTCTGCATTCCTCTGCTACAAATATGCCTAATAGAATTTGATTCTGTTTATGTTCTGAGGGATTGATTGATCTCCCAGAGGGGTGAGGCTGGTTCGCCTGGTCACCTGGGCCTACAAGCTAGCTGGATGGGTGACTTTGGGCCAGTCCATCTCTCTTAGCCCGGGAGAGGAAGGCAGCAGGGGCAAAGCGCTTCTGGAAATGTTGCTAAGGAAACTCCAGGAGTCAAGACTTGACCTGAAGGTGCAGTTTTTTCCCCATCACTGTTCTGCTGCCACCAACTGCCAGAGAGCCGATTTCTGCACGAGCAGCAGTGACCTGAGTCCACTAAGGTCACATCTGGTAACATCAAAGTCCCCCCCCCAGAAAAAGAGGGCAGGCAGCAGCAGCAGCAGCTCCTTTGAGGAGCTCTTCGAAGAAGTTGCGATCCCTCCTCTAGCCCTTTGAGCATTTTTGCACATGACACCAAAGATGGTTCTTTGCAAAGCATCAGCGGGAAAACAATGTTTATGTTAACAAGCCTCTTCTTCCCATTTAAAAATGGCTCCCCTGTGCCCCAGTTAACAACATGCAAACTCATTCACAAGCAGTGCAGGAATGAGAACGCCCAAAGGAAGTGGTGGGGTGTGAATTGCGCTTGGTTCAGGGGCTGGGGACGGGTGCTGGTTGGGACGCTCTGTCTTCCTCAATTCTCAGCAACAAGAGGCTGCCCGCAAGTCTCTTCCCACTGGATTTGTTCCCCAAGCAGGAGTCCTCTAAGACATTGCCGCTCAGGCGAGGAAAAAGCATCTCTGGAACTCCAAGCATCTCTCTAGACGCAACACGCAAATATCGTCAGTCTCAGTCATACGTTGCAGCGGCTGCCAAAGAGGTGAGTGGGTTGGGAGTGGCTTGGTGGAGCTGCTCTGCTGAGATCCTCGCAGCCGTTCACGGAGTTGGATTCTCTTCTTCAAGGAAGGCCCGCTGCTGCAGCCTCCCCAAATGTGCTGCCCTCCATCTGTGACGGACTACAACTCCCATGGCTATGCAGGCAGGGAATCCAGGGAGCCATATTTAATTCCAGTGCGGTTAGAGGAGGCTGTTGTTGTGTGCGATAGGGAGATGTTACCCGGGGGTCGCCTGGGCCCGGGGCTGCACAGGCCGTTGCTGCTAAGGACCATCCTGCTCCGCCAGAGAGCTCCTTGGCACCTTCTTCCGCGAGCTCGCCTTGCCCAGGGCAGGGCCTCATCTGCCACACGCGTTGCCTGCAGGAGCTGAGGAGGCCTCGTTGAGGGCAGTGCCCAGAAGCCTTCCAAAACCTGCCATCAAACTGTAATTTTTAATGTGGCAGAAGGAAATCATTTAAAAAATGCAGAAGGACCATATTAATTATATCCATTAACTTAATTACATTTTAATTGAGATATAGTTATACATACCCAGCATACTATTGCCTTTCAGGGCAAGCCATGCTATACAGAGCACCGAAAAGGAGGAAGAAATAATAAGCCGAAGCGATTAAGGAAATAAGATAAGGGAGGCAAGGAAACACAGCTCAGACCAAGCTGCACCAGTTCAGCATTCAGTGTCCTTCCCTGCCCCTTTCTCTCCTTGCAAAACCTGCTCGTTTCCAGAAGGTCCATCGACAGCTTTGAGCACCGCCTGTTCTTCAGCGGCTGCTCGCCTCTCCCTTTCTGAGGATTTGGCCACCCTCAGCCAGCCATGATTTCTTGACCCTCTTCCCTCCCGCTTGACCTGTTCGCTCTTCCTCGGGGTGCCTGCTCTGTGTGATTCAATGAGCCCTCATTCTCTCTCTTTCTTTTTATAATTTTTATTGAAACAGACTTTAACAAAGTAAAAACCATAAAAGAAAATCTGCCATCATTCCCTCAACAGGGCTAAACGACCCCCAACGTAACTCTTTCTTTTTGGTCCTCTCTTTCCTGTTCGGTCCACATTCATATATCACTCACTGATTCTTGACCTTCTCTCTTGTTTCACTATGCCACACACACACACACACACACACGCCACTCTTCTTCACTACTCCATTCCCTCTACGTTCAGCTTAGCTTCTCCCAGTATATCTAACTCTCACTTCAAGATAACCAAGTGGGGAGAAGCCCGCTCTTGCGCACAGCCGTTTCCCCTTTTCCCCACAAACGTTCCTTCCTTGCAACAGGGCACACATTAACTTTCTCCTAGCATTTACCCATCTTAAACTTCTATTTCTTTGTCTTTAATACCAAAGTAGGCAAATTAATCTATTTGCTTTATTTCACACTCTTTATATATACATTCCAGTCCATTCCATTTCCCCTGTCAAATGGGAGTTTTGAAAGCTGGGCAGCGTGCAAATAGGTGTAACAAATATTGCTACCTTGCTTTTTGATACTTTAATTTTCAGATCCATCCCCCGTCTTGTACGTGCGCCTTACTTTGCCCCCCTAAATGCAACGTGTCACGTTCTTCCTTAGGAAATGACGCCTTGCTGCTCACAGCCCCGTCTCCCAACCTGTTGAGATTAGCCTGCAATCTTGTTCTCCCATCCTGGGCGTTGGCCAGATGGGCCAATTTGGTGTCATCCGCAGGCTTGATAAGCAGCCCATCAACCCCGTTTTGGCAAACACATCCTCTTGTTGTTTTCACGTTTGTTGTTGTTACCTTCCCCTCCGATTAGGGGAACGACATTGGCATTTTTCCACTTGTCACGCACAGATGCCGTCTTCACCCATGTTAAACAAGTCGCAGAACTACTCCCTAACAACCACATCCATATATTAGCATTTTTCCATTACCCCATCCACACTCGCAGCCTTACTTTTTTCAGCATTCTCTTGGTAGTTATGGGTTCATCCACTTCTTTTTACTCATGCTTGTAGCATTTCTTTCTGTTTCCGCTCTTCCGCATTGCACCGTGATTCTTATGCACTGTGAAGCTCTACAGCATTTTCCTCTTTACAACTTTTTTTCTCCTTATGCAATATCTTTCTCTCGTCCTCCTTTTTGGCTGCAATTTTTCTTACAAGGGTTTTCTTCTCATCCACTTTATTATTCTCCACCCATCCTTTCTAATGCTTCCCACAGACTTTTATGGCACCCTGAACATCGTTCTTTTCCCACTTCCGCAATAACTTACTTTCCACTCATTCTGCTGGAAGATTATCTTTTTATGTTTTTTTCATACAGGGCAGGTATTTTGTCTTTCTGCAGCCATTTCGTGTTCACTGTAGTTCCTTCTTTCCCTTCCACGTCCATCTCCCCCCAAGATCCACCCTCTGGACACTATCAAACAAGGATCTGTCCCACATTCACAACTTCCCATTACCCTTGGTCTCCATTCGTTCTCTTGGTCAGGTCAACCATGTTTTAGAGCTACAGTCCTTACTTTGCCTAGTGCGTGCATGAAAACATCTTAGGCTTAGACCATGTGCAGAAAAGAACAGACCTAGCGTAGTGTGTTTCGGATGTAATGTAACAGTCTGTTGTTCCATGAGTCAGTCTGGACAATATCCACCACTTCTCCTCAAAATGGGTATTCCGTGCAGTCAATTAAGTAGTTTTTCCCACATCCAAGTATGTTTTGGGGCTTGAAAATTGTCATTTTCTATTGGACAGGTAACACATCCCCCATTGTTCCATTAAATTAAGGATTTACTGTATTTTGAAAGAGAATAATATAGAATCTGGCAGATTTAAATTTGGTTTGTATCTAAAGTGATTTTAGATATGGATCTATGATGGAAAAGTGTTTTTTTGCTTAAGAATTCGGAAAGGGGGTGAGATGTATATTAAGGATAAAATTGGAGGGCTCCTTGAAAGATAAACTGGGGAAGTCTCTCCAGGTACCCCCATGTGCAAAATTTACATCCCTTTAGACCCACATGGTCGCATTTGAAATGGCTTTGAGAGCTGAGACTTTTTGGGCCACCATTTATTTCCAATGGAAGGAAAGTCATTTTTCTGTCTGTGGCACTGGGGTTTTGTTGGGATCTGTTTTCCAGTGGGCAGGAACTCTTGCCCCAGCCCACCTCTTGGTTTCTGCTCTCAAGGAAGCCACTATTCTCTCCCCCAACCCTGTAGAGCTTCACTCTACCTTTTATTAGGCACTGATTACATGCATTCCTCTCCCCGCCCCCGGCCCTCCAGCTGCTGTACGAATACTCAGCTATTGAGAAAATTGTCCGGGCACAAAAATCCCAGTATGCTTTCCTTTTATTGTGGCAGCTTATAAGGGCTCTTAAGTGGAATGGGGGAAAGGCAGCTTGGCAAGGCTCTCTTGTAATAACTGTTCAGAGATGCAGAAAAAGAGACGAACTCACACAATATGAACTGAAACCATGAATGGATGGATGAAGGGATGGACGGTGCATGTGTGAGACAGAGAAAGAGAGGGGGTTGGCTAGCAATTCATTTGCTTTTCTTTGTGTAGTGAGGGACATGAGGAGAACAGCATCTTATGGAAAAAGAAAATGAAAGGCCTTTTTTTGGGTCTTATCCTGTTGGTCACTGGATAGTTGGGGAGAGCACTGACTGGCTCATGGAGATCCCTGCATGTTCTCAGTTTGGACCTGCTCTGGAGGATTACAAACTTGTGTATGTGGCTGAAGTGCCCTAATGGCTATGTTAATTGCCCACAATAGTTGCACCTGACTTCACATTCACTCAGCCTCAGAAGCGCCACATCTCCCAGGGCTGGTCTCAGTCCTAGAGAATATCTCAGTGGCATCACATATAGAAGGGACAATTCAGACCTTGGTGACTTCAGATGGAGGATCTCTACCTGAAATCTTGGAGAGCTCGTGTCAGAACCTGCAGCAATCGAATGGCCAGAAAAGGACTGATTTATTAGGGATAGTAAATGCTAGGTCTGCTTGCTTTGATTCTGCCATTTGTAACAAGGGGGGAGGAAATGAAAGAAGACAGAACTGGTGTCATCTCGAAGGCCAGGAAGAAGAGGTGTTATCAGGGTGAGGAATTCACAAGGCCACGACTCGGTGAGAAAGGAATCTGGCGCCAAAGGAGAAGGGGGAGCAGAAGGGGTAAAAATAGAGGGAAAATTACACGGGCTTTAGTTTTAGCAATGCTTTGCTTAGAGCTGCATGTACCGTCCAATAAAGGAGATTTTATCTGAACCAGGCCTGGTTTCATGAGGATTCTTCTGGATTCGGATTTGGACATTGTGGGCCTGACAGCCAGTGCCCCATTTGAGGGGACAATGCTGAGTTAGATGGCCTCTCTTCTAAACTGGGAGAATGAGCAGGTGGACTGGGTTGGGCAAGAGAGGTGGTACGGGCACGGGGTGTGGGTGCCAAGAACAATCTACTTTTATGTGGTGTCTCTGGGTGAAGCCTGCTGGAGAAGGGGTGGCCGTAGCTAACAGTCAGAGCTCTGGAGGCCTGTATAAAACAGCCGAGTCTTTTCAAAGTATCAGTCCTTCCTCCCACAGTTTCTCAGAGATGCCCAAGCAGGAACAGTTGGACCGGGGATGGATGTTTCTTCAAGGATGCTGGGTTAGGCCCTGCGTCACGTGGGGCATGAGATCTTTGGGGGCTGTCCATTTACTCCAGAAACAGTTCATTGATGAAGCACTGGCTTCGGGCTCCAGACTGGCACCTACTACGGCATCCTGGGTGGCAAGCAGTCAGATCCAGCCCGTCCTCTGAATCACACGCTCAGCTGGAGCGGATGGGGGCTGCAATTATCTGTTCCTGATCTCCCGTTGATTTGGGAGAACTTGACGCAGGCAGCACTTGGTGCTGAGCAGAGCATCCATCCAGCAAAATTATACAGAAGCAAGCCGAGATGTAACTCGCAAGGCTAAACGTCTAAGTTCTCGTTCTTCCTGTCGAACTCTGATAAGAGCCACCTGCAGACCAGCAGGAAGTGATTTCACCCTTGATTACTGTGGTCCTGAGGACGTGCTAATCACTGCAGAGCGATGACGGGTAGGGACATATTGTAATTTCAAGGTGATTAACGGCATCCAGCGTAGTGGGCGAAACAAGGCGCTTCCTCCTCCTGCTGTCCAGCATCCGTTTGCACCCAGACACACGGATAACGGATTTACTGCAGCGTAACAGCCTCAACATAACCCAGAGCGCCTGAGTGGAATTCGTGTTGGCGCTGCTCTGGCTGGGTTCACACGACGCAGCGCATCCCAGAACTAGCCAAGCCCCTTTTCTTGGGCGAATCTTCCTCGTGCGGCCGGTTTCCCACCTTCTTGCTACTGCAGGTCCCGCTTTTCTCCCAGGACCGGTTTCCGTCAGTCTGATGAAGCGGGCGTGACCCGTGACATCCGTTCGCTCGCTCGCTCGCTCGCTCGCTCGGTTCACGCGGCCGCCCATCTCGCCTCGGGCCCTCCGGGCGCCTCCCCAGCGTTGAAAACCGCGGGCAAGCTGTGGATGAAAACAACATGCCTACACAACCGGGTTGCAAACCACTACTGGAGCACACGCACACGCACGCGTTCAAAAGCACGAAACGTCCTCCGCGGCGGGGCCCGCCCGAGGAGCGGAGCGGGCTGCGCGGGACCCTCCTCGGGGCGCCTGCGCGGCGCGGACCGCCGTCCGGCCGGGAGCATCCCCTGCACGTGGCC
>NW_006540750.1:15545-28966 GCF_000186305.1 Python bivittatus
GGCTAGGAAGCTCTTTAAAAATAGCCTGCCACCATCGCAAGATGTCTCCGTCTAACAGCTCCATCCTCTGCCGTCTCCCCGCCGGTACACACTGGGAACGTGTCCCTGCGTGAACTCTCAGCTGCGCGTCGTTCGAGGAAGAGTTCTTTTAAGGCAGTCTGCCGCCAGCCGCGGTCGTCGGGAGCCGGCCCTCCTCGGCCCCTGTGCGGCGGAGCGGGCGGGCGGAGGGTCCCCTCTGCTGTCCCTTCACGCCTCTTCGTGGGCAGGGCAGGAGCGGGTCACGTGGTGTCCTCCAAATAACAACTGGCCGGCTCCCCGGCGGTCCGCCCCTTCGCTCGGTCTTGATCTCCCTCTCCCTCCCTCTCCCTCCCTCGTGCAGGAACAAGGAGTCTGCGTCTGGGACTGTCACGGCCATGGGGAAGGACTACTACAAGGCCCTGGGGATCCAGTCGGGGGCCAACGAGGATGAGATCAAGAAAGCCTACCGCAAAATGGCCCTCAAGTACCACCCGGACAAGAACAAGGATCCCCACGCGGAGGACAAGTTCAAGGAAATAGCCGAGGCCTACGATGTGCTGAGCGACCCCAAGAAGCGGGCGGTCTATGACCAGTACGGGGAGGAGGGTAAGCAAGCCCGCTTGCCTTGGCCGGGCTGGGCACTTCTTGGGGTGGGGGGCGGAAGGTTCTCTGGTCCCCCAACGCTTCCTCCTGGCCAAAGGCCACAAAGTCAGCCAGGAGCCGCTGCCCCCACGTCCCTCCCGATTCGCTGTCGGGCAAAGGCAGTTGGGGGGCTGCAGAAGAGGGGCCCCTGGGGGCTTCTGGAGGCAGGGGCAGATCCAGGCTCCTCTCTGCCCGGGGCCCTCCGAATGGGAGTGGTGCTGGGGGCCGGGCTCCTCCTGGCTCTGCAGAGCAGACGGGTGTTTGCGGGACGATGTGATGCGTCGAAGAGAGGCCCTTCCCTGCGCCGTGAGGGGGGGGGCGCCGGTGTCTTCTGCTTCCTTTTCAGTCCATGCTGCTGCTGGTGCTGCTGCTCTCACGGGATGTGCGTGTGTGTGTGCGTGTGCGTGTGCGCGCTTGTGGACCTGAAGAGCCTTTCCCAAGTTTAGTAATCGCTCCTTCTTTCAGAAGCTATCCCGGGCCATTTGGCAGCGAGGGAGCGTGGCAACTTTGGCAGGCTGTTTTGTTGTTGTTACGGAGGAGCTGGGAATAACTGAGAGGCCAGGCAAAGGCATAAATTAAATAAACAAACAGGGGCTTGACGGCTGGAGTTGTCCTGGACTTAACTTGCCGAACACAAGCCCTGGGGTCAAGAATTTTGGGCCCATTTGCCCGGCCTTGCATAGAACAAAAGGCCCCTGTTGGGGCTCAGCTGCGCCTGTCTGCTTTGCTTGTGTTCTGCATCCCCAGTGCAGATTTTGAAGAGTGAGGAAGGGAGCAGGGAAGGGGACAGAAGCAGCCGATGGCACTGGGGGGAGCAGGAGGGGCACCAAGGCTGCTGCCCGGCTGTAGGACCCCCGCTGCCAATGCTCTCTCTCCCCTTTCTGCTCCACCTCCTGACCTTTTGGAAAGCAGGCAGCTCTTGGGCCTGGAGGGCTGGTGGGGGGAGAGCCAAAGGCCTGGGGAGGAGGGCAAGGGAAATTGGCTATTCCTCGGGGAAGTTTGGGGGGCCTCTGGCTTCCAGCAGGGTCTAAAAATAAAAGCTCTTTGCTCTCGGCTCTGAGCGGACCTTCTAATTATGTCGGAGCGGTGACTGACAAGACCTGATTGCTCCTGTTGCTGTTCCTGGGGAGGAAATGAGGTTCCTGAAGATCCTGGGAGAGTAGCCCATTTACATGTTTCCCCCTTGGAGGAACTAAATCGGGCAAGAGGTTAGAGTTATAGAGAGAGAAAGTGCCCCCACCCCCCAATTTAGCCTGTTCGTCAGAGAAGGCCCACTTCTGGGAGGGAGGAAATGTTCTGGCCACAAAGTGGGGGCCTTGTCTTAGGGGCAGCCCCTCCCTTTACCCCCTCCCCCTCCTTTTGAGCAGCACTCTTCACTGCATTTGTGCTTTCTGCTCTTAAAAGCTGACAGCTGCGGGTTGGCTGCTCAAGCGGGGTCCAGAAATTGCTGGCCCAGCTCTCAAGGCCCTCCTGGCCTTCTGCCCCTGCTTTCCTCCTCCACCCGCTCCTTGCCCTGTGAATCAGAGGGCTCTGCTGAGGAAGCCCCCCCCCCCAACAGGCAGCTGGGTTGGGCTGGTCATCTTGAAGGGTTTGGGCCCTTCTTCTCCCACACAGCCTGTTCTCCCCCTTGGGGCCGGGTTTTCTGTGGCAGCTGCTTTCCTCCAGCCCTGCCGTTTGGCTTATCTTGGAGTCCTTTTCATGGATGATTTGGATCAGCGAGGGTCCCTCTGGATGCAGGAGGGACAGAACCTTTAGTCAGATGTCTCAGGGCCTTCTTCCTGATGCCTGTCAAAAGCACGGTGTCTCTGAGTATTTGGGACGAATTGCAAGACAGCCAGAACGTGTTAAAAGTAAGAACTTGGGAGGCCTTCCTTGCATCCATGCAAAGTTAGAGGGAGGAGGGCTCTGAACTTGTTTCTCTCTGGTTCTTTGGTACTTGAGCAGAGGTTGTGAGGCACGACTATCGTTCTTTGCTCAGGGGGACGTCGCTTCCTCTTCAGTTAACGTGGACCGGACTGGTGGCTTTGTCCTTGCAGAAGGCTTCCGTGGAGTCTGGCCGGCTGAAGCGCTTAGACCCTTGTGATCAGCCTCCCCGTCAGAGGGGGTGGAGTGCCCCATGGTGCTTAATCTGGACCCCGTGTTTCACGGTTGAGGGGGGGGATCATCCTGGGGTGCTGCAGATGCGCCCACTCCTCTTTTGCCAGTTGGATAGCCACCTCAAGGGTTTGTGCGATCCTCTTTTTCCCGCTCTTCTTTGAGAGGCTTGTGCAGCCTCCTGGTCAAGGGCCAGAGCAGGTCTTGTGTGGAGCGTGCCGAGGGCTGCACTCTCAAAGCAGGCTGGAGCAGGGCCAGACTTTGAGGATGGGGCTGAGGTTGGCCTGGATGTCAAGGGCTGTAGGTAGGCAAGGGCTGGTGACTCTCCTTTTGCTCCTGGGCCAAGCAGCATCTCTGGTCTGTTGCCTGCTCCTTCACTGATCGTTCCTTTCTTTGGCTCTCTTTTAGGACTCAAAGCTGGTGGTGGTCCTGCCGGCCCTTCTGGGAGCACCTTCCACTACACCTTCCACGGGGACCCTCATGCCACGTTTGCCTCCTTCTTTGGGGGCTCCAACCCCTTCGATATCTTTTTCAGTAGTGGCCGATCCAGGGTCTTCAATGGCTTTGACCATGAGGACATGGATGTTGATGACGATAGTGATGATCCGTTCAGTGCTTTCAGCCGTTTTGGTTTCAATGGCATCAACGGTGTGCATCGGCGGCACCCAGAGCCCATCCACATGCGCCGGAAGGTGCAGGATCCGCCCGTGGTTCATGAGCTCAAGGTTTCTCTGGAAGAAATCTACCATGGTGCTACTAAGCGGATGAAGATCACCCGCCGGCGGCTGAACCCGGATGGGCGAACAGTGCGGACAGAGGATAAGATCCTAAACATCGTCATCAAGAGAGGGTGGAAGGAAGGCACTAAGATCACCTTCCCCAAGGAAGGAGATGCTACCCCAGACAACATCCCAGCTGATATTGTCTTCATTCTGAAGGACAAGCCACACACTCATTTCCGTCGTGATGGGACAAACATCATCTACACAGCCATGATCAGTCTTAAAGAGGTGGGTCCTTGGGTGGGAACAGCTCTGTTGGACGTAGGGTGCTGATACCAAGTTGATGGTGTTCATGCAAAATCACGGAGGGCTGACATTGGGGACAGCTGGCTGTCTCCATTGGCTTTTGCTGGCCCTTGGCTTAGTCTTCTAGTCCTACATAAAATAAGGAGAAAGAGCACATGAAGGAGCAGAGTTGGTGTGCAAGGGTTTGCCTCCTTTCTGAGGGACAGAGGTTAGTGACCCTCAGGACTGGAGAACTGGGTCCCGAAGGGAGGAATGAAGGTCAGCACACTGAGGCTCTTCTGTCAGACAGGCAGGGAGACCTGAGTCAACAGCTTTCCCCAACATAGCCAAGGTAGGTCGTGGTTGCATTTTAGAAGGTGCGTGCCTTTTTCGCCTGTCCACGTGGTCTTAGACAAGATGAGCGGAGGGTCTATTTGCATGGTGGCTAAGAGTCAGTACCAACGTGATGGCACATAGTTGCCTTTCTTCCCTTTGTTTAAAGACACTTCAGGGTTTCAGTAAATAGAGGGAACCGATGGAGTTACTTGGGTCCGACTTTCCCCCAAAATAGCACTTGAAAACCAAAATTAATATTTTTCCCCCCAGGAGGAGAGGTTGCCAGGTGTCTGCAAGCTGGCCTAACCATTAGGCTGTTCTCCTTTCCACCCGTTGCTATTTCTCCTCCTTTTCCTCATGCCGTGTTTTGGGAGCTCAAAAGCTTGCATGCTGTCAATGGCTCCTACTAAAGATATTGCCAACTGTGAATTTTTCAGCTTTTGTGACAAGATGCTTCTGTTCTTGCCACCTGGACGCAGTTCAGCAGGGAACATCCTCCAAACTGTATTTTTTGGGAATGGAGGTGGAGTTTTAATTTTTAGGAGAGGATGTATGTACAGGCCTCCTGTCAGTGGAGCCCCTTAATCAAATTAATTAATTAAACAGGGGCATGGCCTCTTGCAGAGTAGAGCACCCCCCAGCTGGGGCCCGGCCTTGGCCTCTGCTTCTTCTTGGAGCTCTCTGCCATTGCTCTTGGGAGCCCCGGCCGTCACCAAAGGCGCAGTCGCTCTTTTCCTGAGCTGCTCCCAAACTCCTCGATGCTCAGGGATTCCCCTGGCCCTTTCTGACCAGTAAAGAGAAGCCAGCAAGTGGTAGAGGCCAGGTGTTACGAAAGAGTAATCTCGGGAAAGATTAGCAAGCGTTCAGCTCCTTTTGAGCAGATTTGGGGCTACCTGTTTTTCCACGTGCACTTCTGAGGTCTTGCTGTTGGGCTGCACGGCCTGTTCGTCTGGCTCTGACAAGTGGAGTTCAGGGGCAGGGAGGCAGGCGTGCCAGCTGCTGCCTCTGAGCCATTCCAGCTCCTCGTACCATGGCTTGTTGAGACCAGCACGTTGGCAAGAACCACCGGAGGATGGTCCATGAGGGAGAGCAGGGTGCGGGAGTGGGCAGAGCTGGCTGCCTGTTGGGTAGCTGGGCAGGAATGGTCCTCCAGGAGAGGGAGAGAAATTCCCTACCTGTTCCAGATGCTGGGACTGGCTTTGCTGTCTGTGGTTGGAGAGGAGGGGGCAGGAAGAATTGAGGATGGTGGTGGAAGGCAGGAAAGAGACTGCGGTCTTTCTGACAGCAGACTGAGCCTCAGGGTGTTTTGTTTGTGGAAAAATGGGAGCCTTGGAGGCCATGGGGCAAAATGGGAGGGGTCTGTTTTGGGTTTGCTGTTGGGGGGGCTTTACTTTTGCTGGGGGCTCAGGATGGCCCAGGAGGTGGCAGAGGCAGGTCTCTCATTTTTGTTGGGTGGCACCAGCGTCAGCCTCTTCACGGGGCTCCAGACCTTGTCCTCTCAGGGCTGCTCTTCCTGCCCCACGTGGGTCACAGCTGTGACCGCTTTTTGGCAGCTGATTGGGTCAGCCTTGGGCAGAAGTAACCCAGTTCTGGCCAGGCTGGAGGTGGCAGCACTCAGAAGCTTCAACTTCTGGAAGTTGGCCCAGGCAGGAGAAGGGAGCAGGGCCTGTCTTGGGCTCCTGCCCACCACCTGGCCCTGACAGGCTGGGAAGGCCGCAGGAGGCTGGTCCCCTAGTTTTGGCTAGGTTGCCCAAGGGCTGGGGCTACATGAGGCCATCGAGGCTCATCCTCAAGCTGTCTTGCCAGGGCTTGGTCTCTGAGGGGTTAGGGTTGTGCCCCAAGATGCCCTGCAGAAGTTCTGGTCTGGGTTTCCTGCCGCCCTGCTTCCCACTGGCAGGGCGCAGCAGCGTTATGGCCTCGAGCGGCCTTGCTCATGCCGGGTCTCTCCTTCCTTCCTTCCAGGCCCTCTGCGGCTGCACCGTCAACATCCCCACAGTGGACGGGCGCGTGATCCCCCTGCCCTGCAGCGACATCATCAAGCCAGGCACTGTGAAGCGGCTGCGTGGGGAGGGCCTGCCTTTTCCCAAGGTGCCCTCCCAGCGTGGGGACTTGATCGTGGAGTTCAAAGTCCGCTTTCCGGACAGAATAGCCCCCCAGACCCGTCAAATCCTCAAGCAACACCTGCCCTGCTCCTAGAGCTGCTGGGCCGGGCCACGCCTGCCTGCCAGCCTGCCTGCCTGCCTGCCTGCCAGCCAGCTTGCCCTCCAAGCAGCAATACTTCACGCCGCGCCCGAGCCGCATTGCACCTGACCTGGGCGTCGCCCCAGGGCCCACCTGCCTCTTGCTGCAAACCATGTCCTCCCGTTGCAAGAGACACGCTCTGGTCTGACTGTGCCTCCACGCCCCCCGGCAGCTTGGCTCACTTCAGGAGGTTCCCTTTTGGATCTGGTGTCCCTGCTTTGCGTGAGCCTCGGGGGTGCCAGGTCCGCTCCCAGGGAGCTTTTCTTCTCCAGAGCCTGGCTGGGGAGTGACTGTCCATTTTTCATCAAGGAACACCAGAGCCCTGTAAATAGACCCCGGCTCCTCTCCTCTTTCCTGCCCACTCCGTCTGGATTGCAGCCGGTGGGGATCACAACGCCAGCCCCGTCCTACGCAGCAGGAGCAGACCCCAGCCAGAGCTGGATCCCCTTCCCGTGCCAGGCACGGAGAAGGGCCGCCTCTGTCCGCCTTCTGTTTGCGCACGCAGACCCTGCGGCATTGGACCGAATCAGCCCTCTCCAGCAAGCCACGGCCTGCTTTGAGACGCAGCAGGGGCCTGGCGCTCGGGGCGCTTTGGACGGAAGGATCCTCTTTGTATTCTAATAGAAATGTCATAAGGACTAGTCTCTTCCTGTCTGTGTTGGGTTTTCCTCTTAATTCCTCAGGAAGGGCTGGCGGGGGGGGGCACGAGGGGGCTCCCGGCGGAAGGTGGGCGGGAACGGGAGCTGCAGGGCGACCACTGAGGGGGCGGGGGGCTGGGCTGCTTCCGGTGGGTCGCCAGGTGGTGGTGGTGGTGGTGTGTTTTCTGGGGGCAGGAGGGCAAGCCTGGGTGGGCAGAGGGGCGTGAGATCTGCTTGGGTGCTGCTGGGTGCGTAGGCTGTCTTTTAACTCTTCAGGGGGAGATTTTTAAAGAAACGTTTCTTATCCTTGACAATTACGTTTTGCTTTAGGCCGGGGCTGGCCGTGTTGTCGGGCCTGGAGGGGACCGGGGGCAGGTGTCCAAAGCTGCTTTGCCAGACAGCATCTTGTCACCTTCTCCATCCCCCCCCGCCCCCCTGAATTAAAAACTTGTGTCAAGACTCTTCTGTGGGATTGTGGACTTTCCACCCTTTCCGTTTTGAATTAAAACAGTTTCTCTAACTTAAAACGGAGGTGACCCCTTGGGGACCCTTTCAGTCCATAGCTGCCAAGGCACCCAGGGTGACCTCCCCCCCTCCTTTCAGGTGGGTGGCGGAGCCGCGGGAGGCAAGCTTGGCTTGGCCGTGGTCGGACGGAGGCTCCGGAGGCCGTGCGCAGCCACTTCCTGTATAGTTGTACAGAACTGAACACTTCCCTCCTTTAAATGTGCAATGTTTTGGGAGAAGATAGAACCGTGATGCGGTGTGGAACTTGCCAGCCGTTTGGATGGTTCGGACAAGGCCTTTTTTTTCACCCTCCGATGTGTGTGTTTTCCCAATACAAAAAAACGGTTGCTGACTCTGCGGGCCAAGAGGACGAGGCGGAGGGGGCCATGCCTTGCTGGGGTCTCTCCGTTTCAGGGAGACCCCGAGTGGTTTTATAGCGTTTTTTTGGAATTTCTCCTTTTGTAATGTCCTGTATTAATATTTAAAAATAAAATATTTTAAAAGTAGGTGGTTGTGCCATCTGTTTGTTAAGCCCCAGGGTGGTCCCCCAGCCTGGAGCGAGGCCGGTGTGTCTGCAAGGACCATGGTGGAAGAGCCCTGAGCCAGATTGGGGCCCTGGCTGTCTAATGAAGGGGCCAGCTAGCAGCCCAGAAACAAGGGCTGGCCTGGGCCCTTTGAAAGACGGGGCCATGGGCCCCCAATTGCCCAGCCTGAGAAATCGGTTGCGTGGCATCCGTTCCAAAGGAGGCTTGGTGCCGGCAGACGTGCCCCACCTGAGTTGCTGTGTCTTGTCAACAAGTCCCAAGTTCTCACGCAAGTGCCCAGTCCCTTTTCCGAAGGACTGAGCTCCCCCCAGACCCTGCACCCGTCCGCCCTTCTGTGCAGCTCCCCACCCTGGGCTGGAGGGGGAGCGCCCCCTCCAGGCTGCCCATCAGGGCCAAGATGGAGTTTGGATTCAAAGGCAAAGCGGGGAGTGGGCCGTTGCAGAGCCCCTTGATTTGACTTCTTAAAGCGCAGCCCTGCAGGTCTTGGGATCATGTTGCTGCCCTGTGCAAACTGATTTTGGGAGTTGCAGATGCGTCTGGCACAACCTGGCAAGCCCCGAATCCATTCTAAATGGAGCCCCTCTGGCAGCAAATTCCACCATGTGCCTTTGCTCTCCGTAGGTGAAAAAACATTTCCTTCTCTCAGCTCTGATGGAGGATGCAGGGAGGGGAGGAAAAGCTTCTCCCTCCAGATCAAATGCTGCTGCTACGATGTCATGCCCCCCCCCCCCGCATGCCTGGCTAAAGCATCCCAGACTTCTCCTTATAGGGCAGCTGCTCCGTCCCTTGGATAGATTTAGTTCCCCTTCTTTGCGCTGCCGTGTAACCTCCTCTCAGGAAAGCGTTTGCCCAGGTCTCCCGGTGAGTGCAGCCCGGCTGAATTGCAACTGGCTGAGCCGCCAGACCCAAAGGTGCTTGTCAGTGGGTCTGCGTTGTCCCAGAGGAAAGGGGTTTGTGGGTTCCCCTGGGGCTCCGTCCTTGGCCCAGTTGATTCAACATCTTTTCGCATGACTCAGAGGACAGAATGGAAGAGTGCCGATCCCATTAGTGCAACTGGAAAATACCTTGGAGGACAAAAATCATGATTCAGAATGACCTCAATGGGCTTGATCATTGAGCCAAATCTAGTAGGATGATTTTAACAGCTCCTGGGGAGGAGAAATCAGAGACAGGACTGGGAAGATGGATCAGGGACACTGCGGGGAGGCTGACGAGTGGACCACCGGCTGAGCATGAACAAGCAGTGGGACGCAGCGGCTAAAAGGCCGTATCTGGGCTGTGGGAGATTCTACTTCCATCATTCTACTTTGCGCTGGTCAGACCTTGGTGGGCGTCCTGCGTCCAGAGCGTGGCACTGCACGTTAAAAACAATAGAAACTCAAGAGTTCAGAGAACAACCATGATTGACAAAGGGTCTGGAAATCCAGTCCTTTCAGCTGAGCACTCTTGGCTTGACAAAGGGAAGACAGATGTTTAAAATTATCTGAAAGGCTGCCATGCGCAAGAGGGCTTGATGTTGAAGAAACAGAGGCAGGACAAGCACCGGTGGGCTGACATTAAAGCAAAGAGGTCTAGGTTGAATGAGACCTTTCTGGATGGTCAGCATCCATGGCACTGTCTGCCTGGAACTGTGGGGGCTTCCCCCACCCCGGGGGGTTTCAGATGGGCTGGATGGCCATCTGCCCCAGGTGGGCTACTCGATTCCTGTGTTGTCGGACTAGACCCATAAATCCCTTTGAACTCATATTGCTAGCATTTCATGAATCTTGTTAGAGAAGAGCACTCATGGAGGAGCAACCCCGTCTTTCATGCCCAAAGTGTGTTCTTTGCCTGAGAAGTACAGGCAAGCCCCTGGATTGAAAAGTTCAGCCAGTAGGACCTCTTGGGCCATCCTCATGATTCTGCCTCCTGGGAGGACCAGATCACCTTCCCAGTATGGCTGGCCCAGGTCATACTGAAGAAAGCAAGCCCCTGGGCCTGCACCTTAGGATTCCTTCTTCCAGGTAGACAAGTATCTTCAGGCTGGATGCAGTTAAGCAGATACATAGATTTTCTCAGGATGGGGATCTGGGTGTCCCTGTTGGTCCTGCATTAAGCAGCAGCCAGCAGTGAGATGTGGCTGCTAACAAGAGGTACATTAACTGGATCAGGAGTCCAAACCACAGGAAGTAACTCCACTATGTTCTGCCAGTCCCCTTTGGGAGTATTATGTCCAGTTCAAGAAGGACAGTGACCAACTGGAGTAAGTTTAGAGGAGAGCTACCAAGAGGGTGAAGGGTCTGGAGACCAAGCTATATGAGGAATGGTTAGAAGATATGGGCATGTTTAACCGGCAGAAAAGACTGAGGGGAGATATGGGAGCAGCCTTCACATATCTGAAGAGTTGTCCCACAGAAGAGGGGTGGGCTTCTTCTCCATTGCCCAGAGGGCAGGATCAGAACCAGTAGGTTGAAAGTGCAGGCGAGACTTCATGACCATACAGGCTGTCACGTGAGGTCTTCAGACAGAGGCTGGAGGGCCATGGCTCAGAGATGCTCTAGTGGCTCCTGCCCCGAGGAGAGGGTTGAGCCAGATGACCTCTAAGGTCCACTTCATCTCAGGGGGTCTATGACAGGAGTGTGAAAAGGAAGGTGGAACAGAGACTCCGTGGGTTGGCAGTCAGGGCACTTGGGATCTTCAGGAGTGCATTTGTTGAGGGATGCCCAAGGGGAATGCTGACAATTGTCAAAGTAGTTTGACCAGGCCTCTGTCTGGATGAGATTCATATCCTATCTTCCTTCCAGGAGCCTAAGACAACTTATCTTCACAAGAACCTTGTGAGGTAGGTAGGGATGAGAGGCAATGATGAGCCTAAAGCTTCACTTCCATGTTATGGGATGTATGTCTGAAGCTATGTTGGCCTCTATTGACTGTGCATGCAACGTGCTAAGCTATGGTTTCATAAAACCATAGAATCCTAGGCTTGGAAGGGGCCTTGAGGATTTTCTAGTCCAACCCCCTGCCCCCTGTAGAAATCCTATCCAGACCAATGGCTGCCCAAACTTTGCTTGAAAAATTCCAGTGATGGAGCATCCATGACTCCACGAGGCAGGCTGTTCCGCTGCTCCAGAGCTCTCACCGTCAGGAAGTTCCTCATTTCAAGTTTGGATCTCCCTCTGGAAGGCTTCCACCCATAGGTTCTTGTCTTATCTTTGGGAGTTATGGAAAATAACTCCACATCCTCTTCCTTGTGACAGCCCTTCATGTACTGAAGATTGCCATCATATCTCACTTCCACCTTCTCTTCTTTGTTCCATTTTATTAAGGAGGTAGCTTTGATCAACTTTATCAATTGCTTTTACTGAAGTCTAACTATGCTGCAATCACAGCATTCCCTTGGTCTACTAATCTAGTCACTTTGTCAAAAAAAAAGCAGTAAGATTTGTCTGGCATGTTCATTTTCAACAAACCCACGGTGGTTTCTAGTAATCACCTTGTTCCTTTCTTAGCACTTGCAGACCCACGGCTTGATGATCTTTTCTAGGATTTTCCCAGGTATGGATGTCAGGCAATTGGCCTGTAGTTTCCTGGGTCCAATTTTTCCCCTTTTAAAAAGTTGGGAACAATATTAGCTCTTCTCCAACCTTCTGGCCCTTCCCCTCCACTCCAGAGGATTTATTCTTGAATAAATCATCGTGGTTGGATCCACATGACACATTAAGCTACAAACTTACTTAATCATGTTATGATTCAGTGTATGGTGTTAATCCAGCTCTTCTCTCCACTTTTAGGAAGGGTGCCTGTCAAGAAAGATCTTTAATCTGGCCTTTTGGATTGAATTTTTATTTTTCCCTTTTGTTAGCACCCCTCAGCATCTATACTGGATAGAAAAGCGGCCAACATGACACATAAAAATACCCTGACAGTAAGTCATGGTTTGGTTAACTATGATTTATTCAATAAACCATAAACACAAGCCAAGTCCAAGATAATCTCCTGATGACCAAGTGCAGTATGTGAAGTGTGCCATTGGCCTATCGGTCTGTGGTTCATTTTCTCCCATATTAGCTTTAGTTCATGTGACCCCATAGCAGGGAAGGGGGCCTGCCCGTGTGCCCCAGATTTTACAGAATGCCTGTCAGAGAAGGAGGAGATCAAACTCGATTGCCTGGACCCTCTTTAGTTTGGCAGGAGAGTGTGAACCTGCATGGGAGTCGGGGGGGGGGGGGCGCAGGGGCAGGCGAGAACAAGACATGTATGTCAGCCTATGAAAGAGGGAAGAACGGTACCTGTTGAAAGATAATCCAGGATGGGGTGGGCATGATCTGAAAATAGGCGTGATGGACTGAGTAGCTTATTAAGTCTTCCTTGGTAGCTTAAGCTTGCTGTGGGATTTAGTTTAGGTCTTTGGCACAGGCACAAAGCATTAGCCGCCTTACAGAGGCCCCCCCAATGCCTGCCGTGAATGTGGCAGATGCCCACGGAGGGGCTGCTCACCTCCAGGCATGTCCCAGGGCAGGGGCTGGTCCTGAACACAGATTCTCTGTGTTAGGTGGGACTAAAGACAGGGCAGCCCCTGCGGTTTGGGTGAGGGGGGGGGGGGGCGAGAGAACAAGGCTGGAGCCCAAGTTTGGCTCCCCAGGTTTGGAACTGAAAGCACGGAGGGCGAAGGGCATGGTGGTGCCCGGCAGACAGGAACTGCTTCGGCTGGCAGCTGATGCTTCCTAGCCTAAGAGGTGGGGGGGGGGGCAGCAGGGGGGAGGAGCCGCAAAAAGAGCCGCTGGAGGAGGGAAAATGGTTGGGCCCGGCGAGGGCTTCTGGGGGGGGCTGCAGAAGGGGCCACCCCGCCCCCAAGAAGGTGGGCAGCATCGCGCGGGCCTCCGGGGCTGCTTCAACAACCTGGGAGGGCTGGACCTAATAAAAAGTGGCTGAGCTCAAGGCTCGCAGGGCCTTGTCCACACACACACACACACACACACACACAGGTGGTTCGATCAGGGTGCAAACGTTGTACAGAAGAGCCAGTCTGATGTCGTGGTGGCCGTGCTGGCCTAGAAGCCAGGAGCCAAGGCGCGAAAGCCGGCCGGAGGACTCGGCCAGTTGCTCTCCCTCAGCCCAGCCCGCCTCGCGGGGCTGTTGTTGTGGGGGAAGTAGCGGCAGGCGCGTCAGGTACGTTTGCGGCCTTGAGCTGACCGAAGTAAACAAAAGGTGCGCTACAGTGATTGACAACGACCACAGCCACGCGCCTGCCCTGACACCCAAGAGGGTTCCCGTTGCCCAGCACGGAACAGGGAAGCGGGGCGCCGTGCTGCTGCCCCTAAAACCTTCGGGGGGTCTGCTCGCCCCCAGCCTGGGGGGGCCGGGAGTGGGCGAGCTTCCCCCCGTCGCTAGACGTCTCCGTTTCAGGCAGAGCTCGG